>WBMW01003693.1:107705-156927 GCA_013396635.1 Penelope pileata | reverse complement strand
TATGATTCTATGATTCTAAGCATTCTCAGGCTCAAGTCCAAACAGAAAAAGTAAGAAAGAAAATCTGTGAATCACAAAGTAACTGAAAGATTTAGCATGCTCCTTTAATACACATATGAATTGATATGATTGTAGAGGTGTTAGAAAATTCTAATTGACATATTTTGTAGCATTCAGAAGACCAATTTTATTTCCATTTACCATTCACGTTCTTTCAGAACAAGCCTAGATACCAATTAAAAAAAAAATGCAAAAGAAAAGTATGGTAAAGAGAAAGAATGCAAGGATGCACTCTGTTTTAAAAAATATCACCTGGAATAAAGTATTATTTCATGCTTTTCTTTTTTAAGAACAGAGATTTAATAAAGAGTTAGAGGTATCTTTTCTATGTCTAAATGAAGCTTTAACAGGAAGGAGGTTAAGAAGTTGAACTAAAGCAATAATAGCACTGCAGTGAAAAAGGCATGTTCTTTTTCATGCACATTGTTCCCCCTCAGAGACCTGTCACTTGTTAGAATAGATGTACTTTGACTCATGGGTGGCTATGTATAGCCTTAGCTTAGCCTGAATCCTCTACGAAAGGCTGAGTTCTGCAACCAGATCCTGACAACTTCCTTACAGCACTATGGCATGTTTCACTAACATGAGCGGATACTATTAGCAGCAGGCAGCAATTACAAACTCTTCTTTGTGAGCCCTGAAGAGTTTTGATTTCTCTGTCAACTGATGCTGTATTTCAGATATCATTGGTTGTAAAACCTAAACCTTGAGTACTGAGGATTAGATTTGCTATAGTTTAAGGGCAGCAAAGCAGCAATGGATACTGAGTTGTTTAAGCTGAAATGTACCTATTCTGCTTTATATTGAAAGTAGAAAGCCCATACTCAAGTTACTGGGACTATTCACAGGCTATAATACAGTTGGCTGGGAATATTGGTAAAGACTGTTTCCAGAACTCTGCACCAATATCCAGGAGTTCTGCAGCCGTGAAAAAACTCAAATAGGAGAAAGAAAGTCTATGTAATGTGGAAAAGGGGGCTAGCCACTGGGGAGGATTATAGGAATATTGTCAGAGCATGCAGGGATGAAATGAGGAAGGCCTACCTGGGATGAAATGAGGAAGGCCTACTTGGAATTAAATATAGCAAGGGAAGTCAAGGACAATGAGAAAGGCTTCTTTAAGTATGTCAATAACAAAAGGAAGACTGAGGAAAATGTGGACCCACTGCTGAATGAGGTTGGTGCCCCAGTAGCAGAAGACACTGAGATGGAGTTACTGAAAGCCTTCTTAACTTCAGCCTTTACTGCTAAGACTGACACTGGGAATTCTCAGATCCTAGAGATAAGAGACAGAGTTTGGGGAAAGGAAGACTTCCCCTTAGCTGAGGATAATCTGGTTAGAGACTGTCTAGGCAAACTCAGCACGCACACATCCACAGGCCCAGACAGGATTCAACGACATGTGCTGAGGGATCTGGCAGAAGTGATTGTCAAGCCACTCTCTATCATCTTTGAGAGGTCAGAGAGAGCAGGAGAGGTGCCTGAGGAGTGGACACAAGCCAGTATGACTCCAGTGTTTAAAAAGGGCAAGAAGGAGCTGGGAAACTACAGGACAGTCAGCCTCACCTCCATCCCTGGGAAGGTGATGGAGCAACTTGTTCTGGATGTCATCTCCAAGCAAGTGGAAGAAAAGGAGGTTATCAGGAGTCATCAACATGGATTCACAAAGGGGAAATCATGCTTGACGAATCTTCTATGTTTTCTATGATATCTTGACCAACTGGGTAGATGAGGGGGGAGCAGTGGATGTTGTCTACCTTGACTTTAGCCAAGGCTTTTGACACTGTCTCCCATAGCATCCTCGTAGATAGCTTTAGGAAGTGTGTGGTAGATGAGTGGACAGTGAGGTGGATTGAGAACTGGCTGATTAGAAAAGCACAGAAGGTTGTGATTAGCAGCACAGCCTATCTGGAGCCCTAGTGTTCCCCAAGGGACTGGACTGAGTCCAGTCTTGTTCAACATTTTCAACAATTACCTGGATGAAGGGATAGAGTGCACTCTCAGCAAATCTGCTGATGATATGAAGCTGGGGGAAGTGGCTGACTCACCAGAAGGTTGTGCTTCCATTCAGGAAGACCTGAATAGGCAGGAGAGTTGGGTGGAGAGGAACTTTATGAGGTTCAACAATGGCAAGTGTAGAGTCTTGCACCTGCAGAGGAATAAGCACGTGCATCAGTGCAGGGTAGGGGCTGGCCTGCTGGAGAGGAGCTCTACAGAGAAGGACCTGGGTGTCCTGGTGGCCAACAGGTTGGCCATGCAGCAGCATTGTGCCTTCGTGGCCAAGAAGGCCAAAGGTATCCTGGGCTGCACTAAAAAGAGTTCGGCCAGCAGGCTGAGGGAGGTGATCCTCCCCCTATACTCTGCCCTGGTGAGGCCACATCTGGAATACTCTGTCCAGTTCTGGGCTCCCCAGATCAAAAAAGACAAGGATCTCCTAGAAAGAGTCCAGTGAAGGACAACAAAGATGATAAAGGGCTTGGAACGTCTCCCATATAAAGAAAGTCTGAGTGACCTGGGTCTGTTCAGCCTGGAGAAGAGAAGACTGAGAAAGGATCTGATCCATGTTCATAAATATCTAATAAGTGCAGGAGTCAAATGAATGGGACCAGGCTCTTCTCCATGGCGTGCAGTGATAGAACAAGGGGTAAGGGCCAAAAATAGGAACACAGGAAGTTCCATACAAGCATGACGAAAAGCTTGATTTTGAAGGTTTCAGAGCACTGGAACAAGCTGTCTGGAGAATTTGTGGAGTCTCCTTCTCTGGAGATACTCAAGACCTGCCTGGATTCTTTCCTGCTCAATCTACTGCAGGGAATCTTCTTTAGCAGGGGAATTGGACTAGCTGATCCCTAGCAGCCCCTTCCAACCCCTGCGATTCAGGAACTCTTTGATATCCCAGTCTGGGAGCCTAATTGTCAAGGAAAAATTTTAGAATTTTCTTGACAGTGAAGAGATTTTTATCCCAGAGGTAAGACTTTGTTCACTGATGTGATTTTGTTATTAAAAACTGTAATACTTGTTAGTAACAAGAATATGTAAATAAATAGCACACATTCAAACTCTTTTGATGCAGGCTGCATAAAACTGAAAACAAAACAGCAAAATACTTGGACTGGAGACGGTGTTATTTCAAACCTGTATGAATATTCATTGAGTGAAAAATACTAGTTTGTATTCTATCAAACTTTATATTTAAACTTAGTTTAATTTAGATTTTTCCTGATGAAGAAGCACAGGCCTGAATGAAAATAACCTAGATATTGTCTGCACACTGTGAGGGCGACAGAAAAATGGATTAATTTGGGTTGGCTTCCATTGGTATCTGTCTACACTCTACACCTAGACATGTGAGCCAATCTCTTTCTGAATTACTGACATCTGAACCACTAAAAATTGACCTTAGAGTGTGTGTAAGTTCTGTGATAGCTATGTGAGAGCCATCCAGTTCCACAGGTATCCATGAACTGAGGCAGATAGGTGGGGTGGCAATTTCATCAATCAATCCCACCTGACAACCAGAAGCCAAAATAATATTTATTACACTGATTATCTATTCAATGAATGTAAATTTGAAAATTGAATGAAAACTTCCTCAGGTTTTGATAGAGAAGCTTTACTCTGAATCCAGACATGGCAGTTTGAAAATGTTACTAAACAACAGCTTCCTGCTTCATTCTCTGCTTGTATTTATATTGTAGGACTTGAAAGCAACAATGACACTGAATTTACACAGACATGCCAGATGACGAGATATGGTGCCAAGGTACACGTCCATATTCCTTTCTGATGGCTACAGGATAATTTAAGGGGTACTGTCAGCATCTGAGGCAGCAACTTCATCTCTCTAATATTGATCTGCTGTCAAATAGAAGTTAGAAACCTAAACTTAATGATGCAATCAAAACAAGGAGAAATCATATTTAAGCCATTATAGGTATATCTATATATGGAATGGTAAATTAAGCCAGTGCAAGTTTGTATACAGACCTAGCTAGTGTGCATAGATATTAGAAAATTAATTTTCATAAAATAAGGTGGAACATCATTTAAACACAAGATGTCAAATGATACATTAATATTCCATGAATACTTTCTTATGACTATCAGCATCAGGATCCCATGAACAATTTTATGAACAAAAATAAAATTTCATCACTCATGTAATTGACAGTCACACTCAAGTACGTCACTTCAATGACACTTCCTAAATCTTTGTGATTCTCAATTCTTTTGACTTTAAACTTTCTTTTGCAATCTAACCTTCTGTAACCCTCACCCAATGATGAAGTGAATTTGCCGGAATAGCAGAATGGCATCCAGTGTCTTTATGTGAGTTTATTTGAGCCCTATTCTTTAAACAATAGGGCTATTTGTGAGTAAAGGTGTAAAATCTGAGCAGTGAGTACAAACTGAAGGATTTAGCCTGCAGCATTTTAGATAAGTGAGCAATATTTTCTTCATTTTGCCTATATATCTAAAGTCTGTTATATCAGTTTACAATAGAATCAGTAAAACAAAATCTCATCGTGTTTTTCCAAAGCTTGTCATTTTCCCTCTCACGTTTAAGAAGACAATGATTTCATAATAAATTCCTTAAGTGCAAAAGGATATACTCTTTGAGCACAGGTACAACTACCTGAACAATCAGTTAAAATTATAAGAAAGATCTAATGACTCTGAGGCTTATATATGCAATTTCACTTTTAGAACACTGTGTTAGTCTCATTTTGCACCTAAAATACGTGACTGTGTATGTCTGTCTATCTTTCCATTCTGTCCATTTATCACTCAGTATCTCTTTTACAACAAGAATAGTGACATTTGGAATGTACCAAACATACTTATCAGAAATTTAATATGGCTTCCACAAAGTACAGGAGTTTCTGGGACAAACAAGTTGTTCTTGACAGCTTGGATGTATGAGAAATCTGTCACAAATTATCCATTTCAAAAGGAAACCTAGACATATCTTGTTGCAATTCCAGAAAAGGAACAAAGCAATACTTTATGGTTAAGAAATGGGTGCGAGCCAGCAGTCAGCACTCTAAGGTGAAAAGTCAGATCTGCCTAGCAACTCTTCAAGTTCCTAACAGTATTCCAATCCCAGATAAAGAACAAATAAATTTTTTAAAAAGTACAGTTTTAATGTTTAGTAATGAAGGGGTATGTTCATCTTGGCAAAACACTCCCTAAGCACAGCATAAATAAAGTAACAAGTATAACTGAAGAAGCCTGCAACAAATCTAAAATAGCCTCTCATTTTTATACAGCTGTTACAGCTCTGCAGTAAGCCCCTGAAAGTGAACATTTATGTGTTTTATGTTAATTTAAAATGCTTGAAAGCAGTCAAAAGGGAGGCTTAGTTCTGAAGAAATCCTAGTCTTAAATCCCCCTTAAGCTATGGCATGTCTATGATGCTACTTTTTTTTATTTAAAAAAAAAAAAAAAAAACCTTGCTATTCTTTTGTTACTTCTGAAGTGTTAGGTATATTTCATGCAGGTTTTTTTTCCTATTGCGTTTTACAGAGTGAGGCAAAATTTTCCCAGTATCTCTAGAAATCCTAATAACCTATCATGTTTTTCAGTCAGGACCTGATATTCTGTTTTTTGTGTGCAGAAGATCCTGTGCCCATGAGTCTGTGTGCGTGAGCATTAAATATGAGTGGAAGCCCTTCATAGCACATTTCTGCCTCACTTCCAGTCCTTGCCAAGAGGCTCTTGGCAACAGCTGTGCAATTTGTTGGTTTTTCAGAGAGAGCAGTAGTGGCCAACTTTCTTAGGCTCTCCCCTGTGCAAAATCCAAAGGAAGTCAGTGCAAGGCTCCTCTATTTCGGGGTTAGAATTGAGTCTGAAGGCTTCTACCATGGGAACTACACTAACTAAAGATCAAGAGGTTTGTATAGTTTCTCTCTGATAAGCCTCTTAATGTTTCTACCCTTTTTCCCCAAGCTTGTGGAATTATAAGGAAATTCTGCTTTGGAAAGATCTAACACCAGTTGGAAATCTGCACACTGAAAACTATGCAATTTCTGTCACCTTGTGAAAAAGTACTCTAAGCTGGAATTTTGTCCTTAAAGTTATATGAACTAGACGGAATATTTTACCTTTTTCTCTTGAAAAGTACCAGCCATATTAATGGTACTACCCATGGAAACAACATTACTAATAAAAAGGACAGACCTCCTTGAATTATTTTGTTTTTGCTGCTCGATCCAGCTGGTCAGCAGCTCTTGAATTTGGTAGCTGATTTTATACCAATGCAAAGGTTAATGGGCTGTTTCCCACTCTTTTTCAGTGCAAATGTCAGCCCTATAAAGGCCCATTGCTCACCAGAACTCAATCTGGAGACCTAAAGTCTGGCACAAGAATACTAATAGGCTAATGCATTAATCCGCTGAGTTTCTCTGCTCTTGGACTAGTTGCATATTTTTAACATGAACTATAGCAGCAATGGCATTCAATCATAATTTAATTTACCTTCCAACTATATTTTCAGAATGCATATAAAAATCTCCATATCCTGATCATTGCCATCAATATAAATATGAACTGCTGCAGAAGGGCAAGAGAGGAAAGAGAAAGACTTTTGGATTCAATTAATAAACATAAACTCACTAAAATATGAACATTCTAGCTGGCTGAATCCATAAACAACTAATTAAGGTGAACATTCATTTAATTTTTCCCAAAAATAATCTGTTTTATGTATATGCCAGCAATAAGTAAGTGAGAATTTGTGGTTTTTTTCCATTGCATAGTTCCATTGCATAGAGCTCATCACTGGTTGTACTTCTTTGACTATTCTTTAAGTATAACTTCCCCCAGAATTTATTCAACGTGACTGGAGAGTCTCACTAACAGAATAGGTGGTATAGGCAAAGTGATGTTTTTATTGGAGTGGGCATCTATTCTCCATGTGCTAGGAAATACAATGTGATTGATATCAACGTTGTGACACACAGGAAATAGAAGGGGACAGATGAACATTTGTGGACTAATGAGAATACAAGAAGAAGAAACTGCGTCTATCAGCCAGCCATTGGAGGGGAAGATAAGCAATGACTGAGATTTTTGTTCTGCCTCTCCATGTTCTAGGAATTGGATTTGAGTTGTTGCATTAGAAAAAATATGGTGCATCTTTATTACTTCTGAAGGATATTATTCACTGGCCTGAAGAAAGAAGAGAACAGTGAAAGTATGACATCTTGTTCCAGTGCTGCAGCTTTAAGGCTTCACCATGCAGCAATATCTCTCAAATAGAAAGCTGAATATAGCATATGAAAGTTTCAGGTCACAATGGAGAAATAGTGAAAAATAAAAGAATACATACAAGAACTATTTCATACAGTTTCTTGTCCAGTTTGTTTTCCATTACATTTGAAAAATGTGAAACAAACAAACAAAAAAAAAACCCTCTTGAAGACACCATGTGAAATTTTGCACTTCACTCCTTTCACTTTCAGAACACAGCTTCATTGAGGTCAAGTCCATCAGCAATTGAGCAGATCTGCTCTTTTACATTGACAGAAGTACCTTGAGATGTAGTTATATTATGAATAGCCAAAACAATCAAGGCATTAGTGGCAGGAAAAAAGAAATTTTTTAAAAAAGGATGCAAATGAGTATGTCTTAATTGAACTGCTCATTTTCTTTTACCTATTCTATGGTATAAGGAAGAGAGTAAATCCTCTTTTCTATCGTGCAGGATGAAAGTTTATTTGAAGTTGGAGTCTATAGCTGCCTTTTCACAGTAAATTGACCTTGTTCCGTGCAGCCAATGTCATAATGCTCTGCTTTATCTAGGCTGAGAGAGAGAAAATCGCAAATTGCTTCTGCATGATTAGTTCTGCCACTTCAAACGTGTTTCTTCCGAGTTGGCTTCCACACTTACTGCTAGAGATATGTGCCGCTGGGAAACCCTAATCTGTCTCTGAACTCCTCTGATTTAGTAACCCTTCACCAGCCGGTGTGTTATGTCTGTGAAATGACTTTTGTTGAGAACAATAGAAACAGTATGGAAATAATGAAGAAACATTATCTTCATGAACATCAAACTAACTTGTACCTCATCACTTCTGGCTTAAAAGATGGTGCTTGCTTCAGAGCACTGGCCTTTTCACAAATATGGCTTTTTTGTACTTTCATTTTATTTTGCACAAAATGTTTTCCTTTAGTTTATGTACTAAATGTTTCATTTTAGAATACAAAACAATTTTTTTTTTTTTTACTGACTTTGGGTTTGGATATTTGGTGATTTGTTGACCTACTTCAGTTAAAATTCAGAAATCTTCATTAGTCTTAATTTTCTTGCTAGTTAGTGCATTTCAAATAAAAAATTTCCATCCACTCAAAGAAAAAGAAAATCCAAGAGAAGAATACCTGCTGAGATATACTGTTGGAGAAAAAAAAAAATCCCACAAAAAATATCATATACAGTAAGATGAAATTACTATATGCGGTTCCAGACAGGAAATAGCATTAAAAGCACTTTTATGATTGATAAAATACCTGGAGGTGGCATTTTTGTCTCCAAAGTGAGATGCCAAGGATAATACAGACTGATGTTACTCCTACAAATAAGATTGTCTCACTACTTGATTTCTTGTTGGGCAGGATGTCTGTACCATTGTAACTTTACAAATCCAAACACTAACATAGCAAAGAGTTAGTTTCTCAGAATCAAGCTGCTTTTCATGACTGCTAACTCTGCCTGGTACCACAAAGACTATGTACATCATAGTAAAACCATCACAGAGAGTATCCGCATATTGAAAATCTAGTTCATGTTCAGAGTATTCAGGAAAGCTCGTAAGACTGCATTGCTTGTATGCTCTATTGTGATTAAAAGATCAGAAACATTTACATTTAGGATTTAATCCTTAGTATATGATCTTGTTCTATAGCATGAGCTGTAGAGCTGAACTCTGTGTTCAGCCATGTTAAGTAAGCAGAACTTATTTACAAAAGCTTTATTTTATTGGCATTTTAAAATATATATATATACCATCATTAACAATCATTTGCATAGAAGATTCAAATACTTATTTTATAACAGAAACCAGTCACTGCAGTTATATATAACTCTATATAGATATATAGAGTATATATATACTCTATCACTTTATGAATTACAGGCATCTAGTGATTTTGTGATTTTTTTTCTGGTGAAGTAGAGCAGCAGTAACAAGCTGAACATGACAGGTATTTAAAATCAAATTGCTTGATACAAAAATGAAGAAGAGGAAAATGCCAACTTCTTGTGACAAGATTCATGCTGAAGCAATGTTTTCAGATTTTTTTGACCAAAGAAAGATATAACAGTTTAAAGGTGAATAGGAGTGTGGGGAATCTGCTACCTGACAAATAAGTCTATATATCAAAAGATTTTGCTAATCAGTCTGACATAAAAATGGCATATGATGTCAACTTCTATTAAAGTCTTTGTAAATGATGACAGTCTGTAGGAACAAGAATTGTTTTCCAAGCCTGGTTTCTGTTGAATTCACTATATTATTTCCAAGCATTAGAAACAGATTGACAATAAACCAAATCAGTTTTACATATGGCCTATGCATAGGACTAGTGTTAGGAAGTAGATTTTAATCGTAGATCCACTTAGAGTCTTTGATTGCTGTGAAACACCTCAGATATTACACGCATTTCCATAATGACATTTTTCCATGAATTTATGAAAGTAAAATAATTACTGATGAAAGCATTTCTTATTATGGTGTATCAAGATGTTGAATAGAAATCAAAACACAAACTTTGCACAAAGCAGTTAGTTTATCAAAGCTGTTAATTCAGAATTGATTCTGAATTGACCTCAAAGGAAAAAGCAACTTGGCCTACTGTGGCAGTTACATTCCATTTACTCTGGAATACATTTCACTATAAGTAAGTTGATTCTATTATTCACATGAAATTGCTAAGCTGTGCAACAATGATGACCATAAACATAAAACAGAAATTTTCTATTTTCTGAAGTGTGGATAGTAAAGCCCTTGGAATGAAATCTGTTGGGGACTTCCATGTCTGGTTTAATTTTTATGTAGTCCTAGTCTTGTGTGGAGCCAGAAGTTGGACTCAATGATCCTTGTAAGTCCCTTCCTACTCAGGATATTCTATTCTGTTCTGAGTCATTACTTCAAACAACATTTTATTAGGTCCTTTCAAAATAATAATAAACTGAAGCATTTACATTTTTTCATTAGCTACCATCACAACTTTTTAACCAGATGTAGATCCTATAACAGGTGGATCAGAAGCTTCTGGCCATTATCCTTTCTGTATTTCCAGTTTGGATAAGAATAGTTTTTAGTCTCCTTGAGGACATGAAAAGGAAATTCCCATCCTCTCCAAAAACACAGGTGGAAAAATTTTAACAGCTTTATCTGTGAACAATTTTAGAACAACTTGTTCAGAAAAGTCGTCACTAACCTTTTGGTTTTCTCTAAGTACTGTTCAAATGGTAGTCCTTGAACAGGGAACTCTTCCTGAGTCTCGCTCTGACAAATATTTTTTTATTATCATTGCTGTTGATATTATCACTTGCCCAAGTGTTATAATGATAACACTCTAATTCAAAAACCTTCAATTAAGTGCAAGGTGCAAGGTACAAATGTTACTCAAAGACCACCAAGTGCCTTTTAGAAAATCTTCTGTATCTAACAGGCTCAAATCCTTTACCTGTACAACTTCTTAATGGTTATGATGCTTCCTTTACCTGGGAAGTATGAACACGAATGACGCAGTGTCTGTCTTCTAAAAGTAAAAGTAGGAAAGTCAGATAGTTGTCAGAAACAAGAGTGACCTGAGTCAAACGTCTCAGCATGGGACATTTTTGTCTCTAACATCCTTAGAAACACTGATGCGTAGAAGGGAGAAGTCAGTGCAAAATGTCTTGTTGATACCAGCTGGGAACAAATGGGAAAAAAACTTGTATCATTCCACAAAACAGAATATATGTTTGAACAGGACTTTCTGCTACATGTTATTACTGTATGATTTTAGTGACAGCCCATGAATAACTTTTAAACTATCCCAATAACAAAGATGTTATACTATTAGCTTGAGTCTGGTCGGCGCTTAGCCTCAAATGCAACTATTTAGCTAGCCATGTAGTTGGATTACTAAAAATGAAAGAGTAAAATAAAAAACACTTAGACAGAGCCTTTGTAGTTTTGATTTCTTGAGTGAAAAATTTCCATCTGAGTGAGAGGAAAACATCATTATTTTCATTATTGTTAATGAACTTGTAAAATACATCAGTGTCCTGACATTTGCTGTAGATTGTAGATATGTGCATCTTAAAATTGATTCAGATGATGACAGAAAAATGAAAGAAAGCATTTCAGGGCTTTATTATGCTTGTGAGGCAGAAGGCTTACACAGTTTATTTTGGCTGTATTAAGTTCCTGATTGCATGGTTAGAGGATCTCTCATGACCAATGAAGTAATTCCGCAGTTTCAAGAGCAGAGATTCATTTTAATATTTTAGAGGAAGAACTTATTTTTCCTACACTAGCATCATTGAAAATCAAGTTTTACTAATTTTTTTCTGTGTTAGAAACACAAAACTTTAATGCAGTACATTAAAATGCAGCATTGCTAGTATATCTCACATGTATGAATGGAATTCCTATTCTATGGTGAACAAACCGTAGTAAGAGTACCACACCTGAGCTGAAGAAACTAAACACAGTTGTTCTTACAAAATATCACAACTTTTCTGTTTTAATTTGAAAATCTAGCCTTCTGTGTTAGAACTGGATGACTTTTTTGATCTTTTTTTCTTACATTGAAGTTGCTCATCTTCTGAATGTAGAAACAATGGCAAAATAAAAGAGGACTCTACAGAGTTCCCAGCATTGAGCTCTTTCTGCACATCAAGGCTTCTGTGTAATTTGAGAATTCAAATTCATCTTTGTTTTTACTTGCATAATAATATATAGAAAATTGTCAAGGTCTCTGCTCTACCTGAAAGTAAGTCATTTCAGTCAATGCAGGAATTTACAGTTGGTGGAACCATACCACATCTATTTTTAGGTAAAGAAAATGTGCCATATTAGGGGTAGTGGTGCTTTCTGTCGTAGCAATTAGATATTCTCCAGCAGGTAAAAATGAAGTGTTAACAGTTGGCTATATGTTAGCCACCAGCCATAAGCCTGAGCTGAAAGTCAAACAAAGCTGAACTTCTTCACAACTGTTAAGAACAATCGATAAATACTGATATTTAGTTTAGTATTTAGTTTGTTTGCTTACCATTGAAGATACCACGTACAGCATGGAGATCTGAATATAAGTTAAAAATATTCTTTACTTTTGAGTAATCATACCTTATATTATATTTGTGGCCCTTTTCTGCTAACATTAAGATTCTAAAGTAGGTACCTTTCAGTGTTCAAGATTGGACCTTCCCATGTGAGTACAATTTCTAAGCTATTCAGCATCAGTAATTATTTCCGGATAGATTTGCGTCTCCTCCATGTTTGAGCAAGCCTGAAAATCACAAATCCAATCACAAATAAAATTCAGGTGTTTATCCTGTTTTCATTTCAATACCTTCAAAAACAAAAACATATTTGAGGCAAAAAAATGATATTTTTCTCTCATTTTTTTTTTGAGGTTTACATATTTCAATTAATTGAACTGAGCTGTAACTTTGGGACGGAAAGGGAGCATGGTGAGATAAATGTAGTGCTTGTGTATTTTGATTCCCAACTTCATTACAAACTTTCTTAGAGCTCTAATAACTTTAATTAATGACTTTTGCCAACTACAGCTCTCTGAAAAGCAAAAAGAACACTTTAAATGCAAGGAGCAACTTCCGTATCGCTCATAACTGTACTTTACAAGTATACATGACAAACTGTATCTCATACATTTCATTTTTCAAGTGTGTTTAATTAATGTGTTTAATTAACAACACCTAAATGTGTCTGCATTTGGGTGTTGTTACATCCATACATAACTGGATCCTTTGGTGATCATTGCAAGGTGATTTCTACACTCCTTGTCCTATAAAGCTGAACACAATCTGTAGTTGCAAGGCAGGTTCCATAACTGTATTTACAGAAGTTTTCAGATATTGCCCCCATTGTTGCCAATTTCCAGATGGGCCTTGCTTTTCATTGGTCATGAACAGACCTACAGCCAGCAAAGTGCTGCTGCCTTGCAGTTCACACAGCAGTGGCTGTAGCTCAAATCAACACTTTGAAAATCAGCACTCCTTCCTTAAGTGCTAAGTAGTGCCTTTATGCAAACTGAATAACTCTAATGGTGAGGATATCCTCAACGACCTAACTCCTACTTGTGAATTGAAAATTAGGCCTGAGAAGGCCAATTGCCAGATAATGTCCTTACACTGGGACTTGTGTACAAACTGAAAGGTTGAAGTACACCCTTTCAGCACCAGGATTCAATCCCAGCACAGACAGCCTCCTCTCACAGCTCAGGTCAGAAGAGGCCGTGGTACTGGAGGCTCTCAGCATTCTCAGCATTCAACAGGCACATAGGGTGCCTGGAGTGTCCTCTTCACCAGCACATCCGAGGCAGCCAAGCCTGGCGGAGTTGGGTTCACCACTGATGACAAGAAGCTCAAATTAGGCCAGGGAGATTTAAAGGGGAAAAAAAAAAAGTAACATGTCATCTCACACTGTGCTGTGGTCGCTTTAGCTGAACTGTGAAACACGGCTCTTTTGAACACAGAAAGTTTCTCTGATAACCGCGTCAGAGAATGATATGGGAAGACAAGCTATGTCTCAGAAATGCACCTTTTTTAAACCTTTGGCACTTTTAAGTCTTGCTCCCTGATTTAACTCTTGTCAGCTGCTGTAGTTGAAATTGCCTGTGTGCAAAATTTAAAATTTATCTCAAATAAGGGTTCATGTATCTTCACTGGAAAGGGCTCTAGGCTCATGCTTTCAGAGTGATTCATGGTCTTAGGTGCCTTTGTTTTTTGTTACCTCAAAAAGGCATGCACAAACAATCAGCATGTGCTGAGCACCCTTCTTCTGAAAACAGCCACTGAATGTCTGACTCTGGGCTGCCAAAGCCATTCTGAAAAATCCTGACTTCAGTAGTCAGTTAAGCCTGAATAACAGCAGCTGATATTACAAAGGCAGCTAGACCACATCCGTGCTGTTGTTTTAGTAAATTAGTCATTTAACATATACAGCTATTTTCATTTACAGGAGGTACTGAAGGATTACCCTTATTATTCAGTTTTTTCTTTTCCTCCAGTCTGACACAACTGTTCTATGGGATCTAGGCTTCTTTGGATGCCACAACAGCTCTGGCTTCCTATACAGAGTCCCTGCTAGGTTTGTAAGTTATTTTTACCCCCTGAGCTTTTGAATGTTTATGTAGAGCAAGCTGTTACTTTAAAACTGTTTACTGGAACTTACTGAAACTCTTGAATGTTAAGTAACTATCCAACTTTTAGCAACTATATTTTTAACAGATCTAATTAGCTGCAATTCAGATGCCAAGGGTCTGTTCCATGGCTCTATGCAAAGCCAGTGACAAAAGGAAGAGGCCACCAGAATTAATAATTCAGAGCATGAAAGGCAGTTTTTCTGTATCAGACCAGTAATAAAAGCAGAAAAACCAAGTATTGAATAGTAATATAATTCAATTCACCTTTGTATACTACCAGTAAATCTTCCATGATGGGAAAAAAAAAAAGATTCAGATTTTTATTCTGCTTTCAGATTTTAGATTATACTTGATGCACTAAAAAAATTCTTCAGTTTTTTGGTGATATGATGAGAAACAGCTCTTAGAAGAAAATCACTCTGAGTTTTGGATGCAGAAACTGAGAAACTTGTTTGTCGCTAGCTCTGTGAGGAAACTGTCTTGTTGCTGCCCATCTGGAATTGCTATGCTTTCCTAAAATGAAAAGGAAAAATTAGACATCTGGTCTGTATGTCAGTCAACGTGCTTCAACTCCATTAACAGCTAATTCTCTGACCTTGATCATGTCTCTTAGTGTCTTTGTTTCTCACTTTCTTTTTTTTGTACAGGATAAAAGTACTGAGTTTAATACATTTTTTTACAGTCTGTATTAATGCAATATTGCTTAGCAGTTTTTATTTATCTCTTTTCTAACAGATTTACTCTGCACTGTTCAAAATTTAGTTGAATTTCTTAATTTCATAAAACAGAAGTCAACAAAATTGGTTACAACTGGAACAGAGCCGTATTTGCTCTGAGTACTTCTGAGGCCTACTATCTGTGAAGGCACTTATATGGCCTTCATCACGATTATATCTTAGCACTTAGCAGTCACTAATGGTTTTTATCCTCCCACTACCTCTCTGTGATATGGGAGGATTGGAGTTATCTCCATTTCTCAGGTGGAGAAGTGAGGTCCAGGTTAACAAAGAACAGAGAATCACATCACGCTTTTGTGCGAGAATCAAATGTGTCACAGATGTGTGCCAAGACCATCTATCTAGTAAGGGCTCTTGTGCTCTCAGAACAGCACAGGTCACAATGTCCAGGACAAAGTATGTGACAGCCAAGGACAAAACATTTTTGGTCAAGGATAGCGTACTTCCAGACAAATCCAATAAATGAAAATTGTTAGGAAATACTGGAAAGCTTTCCTATGAAAAAGCCACTGCCACTACTATAATGATATAGCCCTTCCTGACTTTTAGTCAGTAAAACCAACTGTTGTCTGCTTGGGAACACTCAAGCCACTTTCACAGAAAATATGACGGATGAAAGCTGGTGTTTCCACCCCACAGTGCCACTGACTAGCCACTACTGAGGTAGTTAACAGCCACGCTAGCTCACTTGGTGCATCATTTGCTCCCTTGAGTGTCCAGGCTGCTGAAAGTCACTGTCCTGGGCTAGCTGCAATAGGACAGTTCTTCCTTATGTTCTTTAGGGAGCAGGGCAAGAATGTTTAGCTTTGTTGGTTGTTTTTTAACCAAAAAAAAAGCTTAGGTTTTGAAGCAAGAAATTGGTGATACTTTGTACAACATCCTATCCTGCTCTGCTTAGTCACCTCTGTCAGTTATTCAGACCCACTGCCCATGCTGCTTGAAGTCCATAATCTAACACCGCTATCCTCCCTCTGGAATTGATGCAAACCCTATTGATACTATTCTACTGACTTCAGTGGACCCTGCATCAAGCCAATCAATTGTCTTCTAAACATACTTTATCTTTAGGTCTACAATTTAAATGTGTTTGACCCGTATGTAAAATAGTATGTTTTAGTGGGTAAACATGAAAAAAAAAAAAAAAAGGTATTCTGAAAAGTAAATCATGTCTGAATCTCACTGTGTATGAATTTGCATAGCAATTATCTCAGGACTGCAAATAAGGGTATAAGCAGATGTTACTTTCTCAGTTTCTCTCAGTTGTCAAAGATAGAATTACTCAAACATTTCTTCAAAGAACAACAGAGTCAGCTGGGGAATCTGTGTTGCATGTAGTCTTGCACCCATTTCATAATTGCAGACTCGCTTGCCAGCTTTGCTGGAACAAATTTCATGAGTGAAAGGTCATTGGGACTGGAGAGAACCTCTTTGTTCCAAAGTTAAAACAATTTGCTCATACACAACGACAATGCAGAACATATGTTTATTTTGAAACAAACAGCCACAAGTAGCTGGTTCACAAAGGTATTATCAGTGTATATCTATAAGGATGTTTCGAGCTTAAGGTCTTCCGGTAACACTAAAACTAGGAATGTCTAAAGATTATGTGTGCATGGTTTATAATGTTGGGTTGGGTTTTTGCCTTTTTTTTTTTTTTTTTTTTTCTTGAAAGAAGCACAAAATGTCTGCCAAGCTTAAAATTAATGTGGATCATGTTTCTACCTCTGTTAGGTGGTGCTTACCGGGCAGTCTGGCTCTTGTCAGTAATTCTTCAACTGCTTTGCTGCAGTGGAATTACTGTACAGTTACAAGCTGGGGTTGGTAGGAGGGATCCTTTGTCCCAGTGCATTTAAAATTACATCTAATCTTATCAAGAAGCTTGTCATTGTTTCTGGCTGCTCATAGCAGGTACAGTACTGCTTTTGTTAAAGTCTGTTTCTTTATCAAATAAAGGCAAGAACTGCTTGCTTTTGTCATACAAGTAGTCCAATTGATTTCTACGGGAATACTTGCGTAAGTAAAGCAAACAGGATTTGGAAATAAAATTGATTAAAAGGAATCTGAACACAATATTCTTCTAGAGTAAATATAGGTTGATTGAAAAGCATTTAAAAAGACAGCTAAAATGCATAGATGTGATTAAAATGTAGTTACTAAGTGTGTCTAAATCAAACAGAAGCATGAGAGTTAGAAATAAAGAACAAAATCAGAAAAAGAAACAGATGATAAAATTTTGTCATTGCTTGTCAAAAATGAGAAACTTTCTCCTCATATGGCATTTTTAATTTAAACTTGTCATTGAAGCCTTTGTGTAGACAATAAAATATGTAGACATGCATAAATTCATAGTGAGTGTTTTTCCCAAACTCTAAAAACTCCATGAGCTTTCATTAAAATTTTGCGTGCTTCTGAAGTGTGAATGCTAGTATCCCTAAAACTAAAGGAAAATTTTCTTGCCTCCCAAGAGACTTATACACCTATAACAAAATACAAACAGACCAAAAATAATATGAGGTGCAATGCCTGTCTCTTACAATTCTTTAGCAGGAGATGATCCTGTATCTCTTTTTGTATTCATCAAATGTTTAATCTTCAAGGACTAGTTCTTCAGTTCATTTTCCCCAGCTGGAATTGCTACAGGCTTAATAAGAAAGTAAGTGTTGTGAGTAGTATGAATGCCTTCATTTTAACAATTGAGTATTTTGAAGGAGCTCAGGAAGAATCCAAGTCTAAAAAAATTAATAGAACTTAAGAGTTCTGTATGTTGAGCAGTTTTTACCAAAATTCTATTGTGTATAATTTATCAGAATTTGGAGACATGTTTCCTTAGAGATCAAATTAAGCACTAGAGTTCCTGTTCAGGGTAGTTGATGTCTCAGCAAACAGCTCTGCTCAGTGTAGCACTGATTACTAGCACAGCAACACTTACATTAGAGCAACGGGTTATCAAACATTGCTGATAATTGATTGGTTACGAAAAGATGGGTCTTCCTCACCCTTGAAGACCAAATCCATAATTTTTAATGTTTGTCTGAGATAGGAGTCCTGTCTTCCCACACTCTCATTACAGATAGTGTGTACAAAACTTTACCCACAAAAGTGTAACCTTTCTTTCCCTGATACTGAGCTTATTGAGGTAGGTTCTAAATCAAAGGCTTGAATTAGAAGCCTAAAATTCACTGGAATAATTCCAAGTGTTATTGACAAAAAAAAGAAAGAGATATGTTCAACTAGAAGAAATGTTCAGAGATTAAGATTAACGAATGAGGAAATAGGTAAATTGTGTATGACAGTAAAGAAATTATCATAAGGAGAAATGGCAATGCATTTTCTCATAAATAAATAAATAGTGAATGATATAGACAAGGAGCAATGAACATATAAAAGTGTTGTTAAAGCTAAATTATAATGAATCCAAAGAAATTATTTCCATACAGTATTACCAAAATAAATATCTGAGTAGAAGTCATAGAGCATTAGACTTTTATATGAATAGTTAAAATTTCTGTATTTATATCAAATAGGAAAAAAGAAAAGAAAAAATATGTAAGTACTTTCATTTCATGATATGAGCCAACTACGGCTTGACAACAATATATTGATGAGAAGTTGCATCCAGTTATTCACTGTGGGGAATTTTTATATTTCTATACAACAGGACTAGTTAATATCTTGGGAGGTATATACGGGACAATAAAATTGTCTTTATTCAATGTACTATACCAAGTGCAATGAAAAATACAGTAAAGATAGAGAAGTCCATGTTGTTTTGTTTCATCTTTATCTCAGATGACTATTGCTAGCATTTCTACAAAGATAGGTATATGAGAACACTTTTTCTTCATATGTTTTAAGCAGGGAGCACAGGACAAAATACCATGTCCTGTAAAAACCTGTCAGGATTATTTGAATCAGTCTCAAAAATCTTATTAGAGAAAACTATTTTGCCAACATATTAGTACAATGGTGTCTATTTCCTAAAGAAGGTCTTTAGTATGTCATCTGCAAAATATTTTTCTTAAATATCACAGTATATAAACACCTGTAGAATTCTACAGGTAACTACAAATTGCATGTAATGTAGTTATTATATTCCCATGTTAAATAATAGGATATATACTACCAAAGGTCTTACTATGTCTGTGTTCATCTCTTTTCTTTGGTTGTTTTTTACAAAAATAAACCTGCAGTGCCTTATACAAACCCATCTGTGGGCCATAAATGTTTTAAAACTTTAAACTGGTGGAAGCACTAAAACCAACCAAGTTTAAAGTGTTCAAATTGGCTATCTATGAAAACTAATGTCCAAACTTAATTTCAGATGATGCTGGATATCCATAAATTGCCCGCACTTAGCATCTTTTCTGAATATCTGAAATCAGACCACATTTATTTAGGCATACAAATGAAGATTTAAGCATCTCACTTGTGGCTCCCAGTGTAAAATATTGGCATGAGTTATTTTACCTGTCTGACACTTCACGTTACATAGCAATTCTGAGTAAAATTCAGGAATTCTGAACTTAATCTACTAACTGTGCTGCTCTATGACTGGCAACACATGGCATGTAGAAATGTATCCTGCCAAAAACAAGAAATTAACAGATTTGTTTTGCTTTTGTTACTTCTGGCCGAATTTTTTTATAATAAAAACAAAGACATATGGTATTTCAAGCATTATTGCTTGCACCCAATCAAGCGCACAAGATGTCTTCAGATCAAAGCTGCTTTGAATACCATGCATTTAATTTGCCTGTACAAAACAACAACAGGGATGATTTTTCCATGCCTTGTTAGTTTTTCACCTTTTTATTCAGTTTTGGTCTAAAATGTACAGGACCTTTTAAGTAACCTGAAGCCTTAGCTTACACAGCATGGAGTTAGACCTGACTCTAAATTTATCTGTTAGGAAAGAAGCTAAAATCTCAGAATTTAAAAAATACGTTCAGATTACCATAAACATGAACTTGAGTACCGTTTGTACAGATAGCAGATATTGCCAGAAATCTAAGCTCACCTAAGTCATGATCTCTGAATCACCTTGGACTTTCTTTACATCTCAATTCTTTCAGAATCTGTGTTCTCTGTAGCTAATGTGCACTACCAGGACTCACTGCCACCTACCAGCTTCTAATTTATATCAACTGTACTTTTGGCCCACTGGCCTAGAAAATTGAAGGATAATCTGAATAAATTCAAGCAAACTTAACTTGTGTGAACTTGCACGTCACTTGCACATTTGGCACCGTCTCCTAGAATGATGTCAGAAAATGAGCCAAGAAGTATTCATGTCACTTTTTTGATGTAACAGGACATTTCCCGAGTGTTACTCATAATATAGTGTCCAAGACAAGTAGAGGACATGGAATATTCAGGATATTCTTTTTCCAATAGGTCTTTAAATATTCTATTTATGAATACAAATCTTTGTGCATTGAAAATACTTTTGGCCTCCTGTCCTTTCTTTCTTACTTGCTACCCACCGTTATCATAAGGAAATTCAAACAACGAAAGTGTTTTTTTAAACAGTAAGTGCTTTATGTAAAATTAAAGCAATTTAGGCTAAAACCCACGGGCATGAACTTCAGTCCCAGCGTTGTCTCCTTTTCACAAGCAAGAGAAGTGCCTGCACTGTCCAAAATAATGGAGAGACATCTGGTGGTTGATAGACACGCTGCAAAGAGATGTTTCAGTTGGGAGAGCTGGAAGACCAGCAATGACTTTCCTGAAGACATTCCCCTGTAACTCTTACTGCTATGTCCTGTTTATCTGCCTGTACTTGAGGTCTTTTGGCTTTGTATCACTTTTCAGGAGTCATTGGTTTTCCTTTGGTCCCCATTTCATTGAATCACAGAAACAGAATGATTTGGGCTGAAAAAGACCTTAAAAATCATCTAATTCCAACCACCATGACATGGGAAGGGACACCTTCCACTAGATAAGGTTTTCAAGCAACCAGCAGGATAATTTTCTGGGGTTGCTCTCGGTTTCTGACCAAGTTCATCAACTAGAAAATGAGATAACCATCACCCAGCAGGCTCAGTTTGAAGTCATCACAGTTTAGTACACAACCACATACTTTCCACTAGTAGAAGTCCTTCTGTTAAAATATGTTGGGATCATCACATATTTCATGATTAACATCCACGTACTCCTTCGTCTCTGGAGTTGGTGCCTATGGATTAAGCCAAAGCTATCAAGCATAAAATGCAACTAGGAGCAGGAAAGAACAAGTGAGACATCCGACAGAAGACATCAGACAGACATGTATAACATCTCTGTCTCTCTGAATGCACCCCAAAACCAACTCTCATCCGTCACAATTTAATGCCTTAGTTCAGACAATAAAATCGTAATTGCCATAAATATAGTCATGCTGAAAGAATAAACAGCCTTTGGGGTAGTGAAATTACATTTTATTTAACTTTTACAGAATGTTAAATTTATTTTGTTTTGATATAAAACATTATTAGTGGTTCTTCTTGTGAATTCAAACTCCTTTATTAATTAATTCTTCTGAATTAAAACTGCATTACACAGCATGAGGCTGAGGATAGTAAAGGTGAGATCACTTAAGAAAGTGAAACTAAAACATGACTTCATTACTGTTCCTAAGTTCACCATGCAAATGCCAGCAATGGCTTCCCCACCAAGAAGTTGTGCATGGGTTGTAGGCAGACTACACCCAGAACGGTGCAAAATGTTGTTCATAATACTGTCCTGCAGAAGACAGTGAAGCTCTACCAATTTCAGAAAGTGATTCCTGAATCTCAAGCAGCCCCTGGGAAGTGGAGAGGTGATTTGCAAGGAGCTTCCAGACTGCAGCGCAAATATAGGCAGGTGTTCACGTACTGCACTGAACAGAAATGAAACCACTCTGGCCCTTCATTATTATTTTTCAGGTTTGAAACCTTGATTTGATGAACCAAGGTTTCATCAGAAGGTACTCATCAATTTGATGAGTGCTGAATGTGGAATCCTCCTGGCTCACTCAAGGAAACGTACTGAACAAAATCCTTACTCCAATTCAGCCTTGCCTTGGAATAATCTTAACAAAAGCATTAAAATGCAGTAATAATGCTGTTAGTAAGAATTTTGTTTTTCGTACAAAATTTATTATTTCTTCCTGTTTTTGCTAACTCTGCTTTTGAAATCGTAAGCCATCTCCTGTGCACCAGTCACTTCTTGTTACTTGTATTACTTGCAATGCCACTATAGCCTGTTCAGAGTGATGAATCAGGGTCTGCCTCCTCTGCTTCATCCCTCTATTCCCTAGCCACTTCTTACCAGCGTAGGCAGATGTCAGGAGGAGGTATGATGTGTACACAGCCCTTCACAACAGCCTATCAGTGGCACATCCTGACTCTATAAAAATATAAGGCTGAAAATACAAACATTTCATAAGAGAGAACAGTTTAATTTTAAGAAACAAAGTCTGCAGGTAGGAAGTTGTGGATTACTTTATTTATTCTCAGGCTGTTCATTTGTAATCCATATATTCATACACAACAACTGTCTACTGTTTCCTGGTTGTTTTTTAATTTACCAATGAATGAATTGCTGCCAGTGATTCCCTTGTGGTGAGTAATTGGTAAATTGCTCCATTTCTACATTGAGCTCAAGCATCCAAAGCTTCCTAGAAGAAAATGTAACAGACAACGCTGAGACATTTTGCCAGAAAATCTGCACTTGTGCTTCATTTGGGAGCTAGTTTGGGTTTGCATGTATAGTATGGCATTGTAGGATGAGTTTTTGACTCTCCGAAGTTTTATGTATCAGTCTCTCTTCAATATCCAGCTTTGACTTATCTTTAAAGACTGTCTAGATGGAAAACATAGACTTCCAAATAGAAGTATTTGGGGGAGCAGGAAAATTTGGTTCTTTCTATATGATCTTCTATAACAATAGAGGATTATAAGAACCGCTGCTTGTTTTTCTTATGCAGGCAACTAATAAGGATCCAGGTCAGATTTCTTTTGATTTTTTCTTTGTTTTTTCAATTATTAGATCCGATCACCTGGTTCTTCCAGTCTTACTCATGAATGTCCTATTGATAGCTTTCTGTGGTTGCAATTGAATGTATTTACAAAAATCTCCTGAATTTTTCAGTATCCACAGCTTTTTATAGCTTTCAATTTTTACTCAGAGGATGGTGAGGCACTGACACAGGCTTCCCAGAGAAGCTGTGGATGCTCCATCCCTGGAGGCATTCAAGGCCAGGTCAAATCAGGGCCTGGGCAGCCTGATCTGGTGAGTGGCAACCCTGCCAATAGCAGGGGGGTTAAAATTAGATGACCTTTAAGATCCCTTCCAACCCAAGCTTTTCTATGGATTCTATGATTTTTTGTTGAAACAGTGTAATCCAGGCCAGTTCACTGAGAACCAGTTTGATAATATAATCATTAAACTTCTTTTACATACAAACAAACTGCTGTGGCATTTTAAAAAAAATAAACAAACAAACAAAAAAAAATAAAAATAAACAGGATATGCAAGAGTCTAGTCTCTGTCCACCCACAAGCCTGATGGAGAAGGGTGGTCTTTCCCCTGAGTGTCTATACCTACTGTTATCTAAAAGAAAATACAGCATACCAGCCTCCTCTAATAACTAGAATCATTATTATCAACCAGCACTCTTAGCAAATTTCTGTCCTCTTCTAATTTTGTTGTCAGTCTATGGCCATATTCAACTGCGAACTTTGTCTCGAGAATTGCTAAATTTAGTTTGAATGAGATCAGTTTCATGTAAATTTCTTTGGATTTATACGTATTTTTGTTAATTGTAGAATTTGCAAGTTCCTACTGTAACTATATACACACAATTAATTCTGAGTTTGCATCCCTTTAAAGCCATCCTAATTGCTTTCTTTCTTAGCTGGAAGATTATCAACTGTGTAAAGATGCTGACTTGAGCCTGAAAAAGTAGCTCAGACCTTTAACTTTTACTGGTTTTGAGAATATGTTAACCTTAGAACACAGCTATTGCATTTCAGTATCACCATAACTGTTGAATGACAACTTGTTCAGTGCTCAGACTGGCCTGGGAGCAAACTCTAGTTTAAATAATTTTTACATGGAATAAATATTTTTTAAAAAAAGTAGAATCACAGAACTATGGAAAGAAGTAAAGAAGAGGATATGAAAAAAGTATGAAAAAAGACCCCAGAAAAAGTTTATTTATTTGTTTTTTAAATGAGATTTTACTTGTACTTACTGGTTTAAAGAAGAAAAAACTACATATCAAATTACAGTATCAGACCGGTAAACATAATTTTTGGCCTGAATCCAGCTGGTTTACCCAGTCTGTGACTCTTCTTTCATGGCATGTTCTGGAGACCCAATATATTTTCTTATCATTCCCAAAGGTTTAAGTATCCTTCTCCAGTCAAATGACTGGAGTTACATCCATCACATAACCAAATACACCTCACCATTATCATGACAGACACGTCTTTAGTCACAGGCTAGAATCAATGTATCCACAAAGAGGGCATAATCCAGCCAAAATATTGCCCTTGTATTATAAAAAGTAAATAGTTTATTCCCTGTGTGGGTATTGCAGCATAGCAGCTGTAGAGTCTTGGATTTCTGCCGTAATCAAGAAATACCAAACCACTAAGTGTAGAATCTGACAGTTTCTTCAGAATGAAACTAACCTTCCCTTTTCAAAACTCAGACATCATGAGACAGTAATAGGCCGTTCATTTCACTTGCTGTGCTGATAATTCGTACATAATATAGCTGTTAATTTGCTGAGCCAAAGCATCAGCCCTGCTGATACTGTGCACATACTTCTTTGTCTCCTTTGGTTATTTTGTGTTCCATCATTTCTGAAGATTTTTTTCCAATTCTGTGTTTTGTAATGCAAAGAAAGTGAGCTGAAGAGCTACAATGATTTCCATTTAAACTGCTCTTTTTGTCCTCACTACAAAAACTAGCATCCTTTTGCCAACATTTGCTTAGACATTTTTCAAATCATAAGAAAGGAAATTATGGAAGTGAGGATTCAGAAATGGAGCAAAATCCACTTTTTACCATAAAGTGTGCATTAGAAATGAGTGAGTTTCCTACTGTTCAGAACATACGTGTGAACAGTAGGAGACAATGAATGCTCTAAGCACTGTCTCCTGCCTGCCAACACAGAAGAGCAATCAGAAGCAAGAAGGCTGTTTGGTTTTTCAAAAAAAAAAAACCTGTTTTTTGAGAGCCTGCGGTGGAGTTTCTTATTTGCATTTCTTCTGTGATGCTTTACAGTCTCGTTGGACGTTTTAAGTTAAATATCGCTACCTTTCCCTATATGCTTTCTCATCCTGGGATAGTACAATTGCTTAGTGTTTTCCCTGAAATACATAAGGTTTAATGATGCCATTTTTTGTACTAAGAAGGGTGCAAAGACTTCTGGTGTTTCTATTGCATTTTAAAAATCAAAAGGTTTAGCTCTGTTTTTGGTGAGGAGGGCGGATTTGCTTTTTTTTTTTTTTTAACTATTTAGTATTTGTTAATGGGAATTTTGTGAAGAACAAGGGTCAAAGAGGAAGGGAACAAAATATGTATGGTAGGTATACAGGAGATAACACTGATACAATCTGCTCACAACAAAACAGTTAGAGTTTCTCTGTGTGTTGGCATTACTCAAGAACTGAGATATGCAAAATATCAAGTTTCAGAGTGCATTTATCTGAAGTGCAATCCATGATACAATTAATGTTTAACCTAATCCAAATGTTCTGCAGTATTGCCAGCTCCAAACCTTCAAAAGGCAGGAGTCTAAGCATCTCAAACCATGATTTTACCATTAAAAATCACCAATTTTACTTAGTAAATAGTCAGTATCTTTGTATTCACTTTCTGGTTCCTAAGTTGTTAGGCAATTTCCATATCACAGTAGTGGGTTTTTTTTTTTTCCTACAGACATAAGTACTAGAAACCAAAGGCATTGATGATTATTTCCTCAATTGATCAACTGGTTGAAGAATAAATAAATGCTAATACTCTAGGGAAACTATCTAAGGCAACTGGAGGTTTAATAAAATCCTTGAATCTCCTGCAAGATGTATATCAATTTTGAGATTTGTGAAACTCCACTTCTGATGTTCCTCAATCTTCCATTTTTCCAGTGGTATATTTTATTGTCCTAAACTGACAGCATTTAAAACTGACAAAATATTAAATTTGGCAGAAAGCCCTTTGATAATCAAATAATGGTAAACGTGTCAGTCTTGAAGATAAAGTTAGCACATACTACAGAGAGACTGAAAAGAAGTCCAGTGGCACAGCTAGGTCAGGATCAGCCTAATGCAAAAAGTGAATTATCTCCAGGCTAGCGGTTTGGGTCTTCTTCTTCATAGAGTCACTAAAGCCTTGAGTGACATTCTGATGTAGGTAAACAATCAGCACATGACTTAAAAGTAACGTTCAGGGAGTGGGAGGGGGAAGGGAGCTGGGGGGGAGTAAGAACCAAAGAAATATAAGGTGAAATACTTAAAAATTTATTCAAACACAGAAGTTTTTTTTCTTTCCCAGCTTAATTCTTTACTAAAGCAACATGTCATAACCACATCATTGCAAAAGTTGTGTATGGTGCTTTGTGCAATGCAGTAAACGCTTTTTTTAAAAAGAAGAAAAAGAAGAGGAAAAGCATCACTTTATGTTCATAAGTGAATCCTGCAAATAACCTTGACATACTTTTCCTAGAATTGGTTGATTGCTTTTCTTTGATTCACCATAGGCTTGGGAAGAAAAAAACACGAGAAAAGTACAGCCAAGGTTTATTACTTCTCCACTCTCACCTGCTACAGATATGGATTCAACTGGATTTAGTAAAAGAAGAAGGAAGGGTCAAAAATTCTCCCCTGAGTATAAAAAGCTTGGTGGGCCACAGCAGGTATGGGAAATTTCGTTAGCAAATGGAAGAGGAACAGGTAAGACAGCTGGCATCATGTCTAACCACCTCTGATTCACCAGCAAAATGTCTCTTTTTAAGGATATCAACTTCCTACCACTGACAGTTGAAGGAGGGTGGGATGAGAACTGAGTTCCTGCCTCTAAACATGTAAATTCTGTTCTCCATTGTGCACTCTCATCATGAGGAAGTAGTTAAAATTTTTTGCAGTCTTAAGCATTTTTGTTTTTTTATACTGATACTCATTCATTGTTGTACTCAACCCTAATTATGAGCTCATTGTCACTTTAAAAAGTATTTCCAGTCCTCAGACCAGGTGTATTTTGCTCTAAATAACAAATCATTCACTTTTAAACAGTCTGCATGCAAAAATAGATATTTGGGCCTATTGTTTGAATATTTTTAGTAAAGAGTGGCTCCTTTGACAGAAAGAGAAAGCATCATGATTTTTTTTTAGGAAGATAAAAAAAGCTTTTTCCCTAGAAAATACTTTTTTTTTCCTTGGAGAAAAAAAAAAAAAAAAAAAGCACTGTTTCAGCTCTTATTTGCTTTTATATTTTCAAGATCTCAGACCTCTTTTACACCTCAAGAAATAAGGTGAAACGGAGGATGATATCAGTTGTTCACATATCTTTCTGTCTGTTTCAGGCCAGAGACCCAGCCTTACTGACTAGATTTTCTTAGATGTATACATTTTCTTGGTGGATAATGATATACACATATAACTTTGTTAGAGTCTTACTGTTAAAGAATAGTCTTATGTAGCAGGTAACTGCAAAAACTGAAATACAGTTGTACAAAGCACCTGCATAAAGAAACCCACCTGTCATGTTGCAGTTTGCCTTACGTTTTCGTATCCTGAAGCAACTAGTTTAAACTTGTATTCATTCATCCTATTGTAATTCTGGTTGTCCTTCAGCAGTGAAATGATTAAGGCATCCAAATTACATAAAAATTAATTGCCTTGTAAGTGTTTTAAATATTAATTTTATATCTTTTCAATAATGTTAGTTTAAGCAAGGCTGAACAAAAGGAATTTTCTCCACCAGATTCAAACACCCATTTAGGTCTAAATCTCAACTGAATTGAAATCTGATGTCATGCTTTGTATGGCCAACACTCTACATGGTTCAGATTTTTGCAAAAACAGAAAATAGGACTAAAAATGTTGTACATTCACTGAATCCTGTTCCTTGTTATTTTGAGCAACTCTGTTACAAAATCATATTATTAAATTTCTTAAATAACAACTCTAAACTAATAAACAATAATAAATAATGTCCCAGACTCATACATAAAGGCTATTCAACAGAACCCATGCTTCTTTTTCATAATTTTCTTTTTGTAATTTGGGGAAAAGTATGGAATGTGTTCTCATTTTAAGCTATTCCTAGGTACACATAGGACAAGAATGAGACTGAGAAAAGCCAGCATAGATTTTCCAAGAATAAATAATGTTTGACCAACCTGATTGCCTTCTAGATCAAGAATTTTCTCAATGGACGCGAGAACTGTTGATATCTTCTCTCTTTATTTCAGCAAGATATTTGAAATGGTAGCTTAGAGTACCTTTATTCATAAAGTGATAAAAGAGAGGCTGGACATGTCTGACACAATATGGATGGAAAAGTAGCTAAATTTATGAGCTCTAAGTGTGTTGGTTAATGTCAACCAGTGTTAATGGCAGCTGTTCATGAGTAGATTTCAGCAGCGGTCATTACTGGATTCAAGACTATTCAGTATCTTCATACATCATCTGGATGACATAATAGA
Organism: Penelope pileata; assembly: GCA_013396635.1. Taxonomy (NCBI): domain Eukaryota; kingdom Metazoa; phylum Chordata; class Aves; order Galliformes; family Cracidae; genus Penelope; species Penelope pileata. The sequence goes on along the minus strand of WBMW01003693.1, from coordinate 128,076 downwards.
AGACAACCTCACCAAGTCTGCAGATAACATTAGGCTGGGTGGAGATGAAAACATGCTCCAGGAAATGCCAGTACCCAAAGATATCTCACCAGCTAGCCCAATCTTCCATCAAGAATTACTTGAGATTTAACAAAGTCAAATACTAAATCCTGCACTGGGATGGAATAATCCTGAAAAGCCTTCCAGGCTGAGCACTGCCTGCCAGTGGAAGTCTTCCAAGATTATTACAGAACTACAGAACATGATATATGAAGAAATGTTGGTCTAACTGAATTTGTTCAACCTGCAGGACAGAATGTTCAGGGAGAGTCTAATCACAGACTAATAACAAAAGCAAGGTTATAAAGATGGAAGGGCCATCTTCACGACAATTCATGTTGACAGGACAAAAGGCAATGGGAACAAATGGATTTCGGGAAAATTCTCTCTGGATATAAGAAAGATATTCTTCAGTGTGAGAACAACTGAGCATTAGACAAGGATGCCCAAAGAAGTCGTGCAAATTCCATTGCTGGAAGTACTGAAGACCTAGCTTAAAAGGACTCATAAAAACCTAACTTAAAACTATGCTTTCAACCAGATGTTCTCTAGAGATCTCTTCCCGCTTTTTAATGATTTTTGAATGATTCTGTTTTTCTTTTGCTTTGGAATACTTTTTCCACCTTTGAAGACCTTATCTCTTGCCTAAAATTACTCTTAATTTCTAAAATCAAAAAAGTACTTTAAGTACATGAGAAAGAAAATGTGTGGTGTATTGATGCTTAATCCCTCTGCTGAGTTTGCAAGAGCATGAAAGGAATACGTAGAAGAAAAATGAGAATGTGGTCTTTATCTGGCTCAACCGTTCATGTAATTTCCACAGGAGAGAGATATAATAAGGCTTTGAATTTAAGCTACACAGCCTCTGGGTTCCCTCCCTCCAGTTATCAGGCTGCAACTTGAGTCACATTACGCTTATAAAAGAGTGGGATTACATTCCCCTAATGGGACAGAATTAAGCCAAAGGAAGTGGAACAGCTTTCATAGGAGCAACTTCAACACAGGGGGCCAAATTCTACTCTCAATTACACACATCATTGTCACAGTGATTTCAGGGGGGATACTCAGGTGCAATGACAGGCAGAGTATCTTTGTCACTTGGAGGAGATGTGAAAAATCCAAGCATAGACTAACTGCGAGAACCTCATTATTAAACAGCCACTTTACTGTGTATGGAAAGCAACGAAGCTTTAAATACGAGCACAATCTACTGCACTCACTCAGAAGTAAAGTTTCCTTCCTATTGGATTTGTTTTCACTTTCTTGCAATTTTTACAAAATACAGTGAATTTACAGTAAGAAACACTGGCAACTGAAGGTGAGATTCTGGCAGGTGAGATTCTCTTCTCAAAGACCTTAGAATTCCTCTGCTATTTGAAATGTTTGTCTCACCTTCATCACCACAGAATCTGCAGTGTTAGGCTTTATTCAGAGCTATTTTATGCCCTTCTGTTTTAAATCTTGCAGCTTTAAATGTCAATGTCTCCCTTTTTTGTCTTGGAGGATTTTTTTCCTTCTTATCTGTCTCTGTTTTTATGTAAGTTTGAAGTGCAATAAAACAGTAACAAAGATTTAAAATACAAGGAGGGCTTTGTTTTTCTTTTAATGCAAGTAAAGGAGACTTTAACATGACTTCATTTGGAATAGATCATGTAGATTTTGCAGTAAATTTAATCCATGCAAGCATCTGAGTTCAAAAATATTAATCCTCACCAGCAATTTTCCAGTGGGCTAGTAAGTTATACCATGAGTAGCTAAGACACATTCACATAGAAAGGAAAGGAAAAATAACAGTGGAAAGATGAACAGCTGACTAGAACACTTCTGTTCAATCTGTCTTCTGCCTAAGATCAACTCATCTGATCTGAGACACCAGCACATACAGAGGGTCTCACAGCACCATCCTTGTTACATGACTCTATTAGCAATGCTGACATGACGTGAGCAGTGAAACTGCATGTCATCCAAGAGTGCAGAGCTCTGGTTGTGCCCCAAGACTCAGAGAGAATACATGCTGCCACCTCACTCACGGCCAGGCATGGACATGTCATTGAAATAAAAAGGGAAAAGGAAAGGGGGAAGGAAAGGGAAGATATAGTGCACTACAGAAATTATTCTCGTTTGTTTGTTTGTTTCCCCCTCTTTGAAAGTTTCCTGTAGCTCTTTAACCAACTGATTTCTTTACAGTCTTTTGAGAACTGACTGCCTTTACATCCTCACCTTAGTGCTCCAGCTTGGGAAAGTGAGAAAGGAATCCAAAACCAGGAGCAAAAATACATCAATCATGCATCTTCAGGTTATTAGGATAAGCTATACCCAAGACGTACTTAGAACATATTCTTAAAAAGTTGATAGCCAGGCAAAATTGCCTCAAATAATGCTGTGATTCAATAATTTCCATGAGGCTCTAGAGGCAAGCTTCGTCTCTTACTATGCATTAGCCATCTGAAAGTTGTGTATTTTATCAAAAACACATAGGAGAGAAGTCATGGGAGGTCTATGAAAATTCAGATGTTAGGAGACAATAAAAGAAGATTCCTAGGCAACTAAGTTGTATTTATTGCCTAACAAATACTGATAGTTAAAAATGCTGCCTATAGAATATGTTTACCTTATTTACCTTAACTTACATCATTAAGTGTAGGATATATGATTTCTCCATGATAGTCCCTTTGCTTTATTTTGCAGAAAACGTGAGTAGCCATGTAAACACCTAGGAAAAAAACAGAAGAACTAAGTTGTCTCACTACCAAGCTGTGGCATGTTTGGTGCCAGATGCTCCAAAATCTCAAGAGGATTTGCTGAAGCTATCTGAAACTGCTTCTCTGGTAATATATGGAGAAAGTATCATATGCTTTCTCTGTGGCATATCATGAATTACTGTCCTCAGTTTCGTACAAAAATACAGAACACAATGAATAACAACAGAAAACTAGCAGTGAATAATCCTTCTACTTGGTAAGAAAAATAGCATTGAAAATATATAAGAGAAAAATTAACTTATCATCTCACTAGGGGAACCAAGCAATGTATTCACAATAATGTATTCAGCAAAAGGCATAGAAAAAATTTTGAGAAAATCATTTTACAAATAATGTTTGAATAGTACTCATCTTAACCTAGCTTCACACAGCTGTCACTAAAATTTACCATACCTGACTGCCCTTTACCATTATGATTAATGCCAATAAAAAAATCTAGTTGTGTTTTATAAACTTGTCAGAAGAAAAAAAAAAAAAGCATAGGGCAAGTGGGTGAGTAAAAATTTGCAGTACTGACTTAGAGTCATAAATATTACTGATTAATAAAGTGTGATCCGTGTGATATACCTTTAACTACTCTTTGTACTGTTTTACTCACTTGGGATTTGTTTATGCTTGGCTGGAACTACTCATATTGTGGCATAGATAGACACAGAGATATTCTCAGGCTTTTTTGGGAAAATACAGAACAACCTCCAATCTCAGTAACATTCATAAGGTATAAAAATCATCAATGCCTTGTTAAATAAAAATAAAGTCACAAATGTTTTCCTTGTACTTTTCTTCAAAAACAATTTTTAATGCCATAGCCTGTCACACTACATAATTTTTTTAAGAAATGTGTAATCAGGAAAATTGCCCAAGACTTTTTTTACTTGGGTGGTACAATATAGAATCATAGATCACAGGATTGTTTGAGTTGGAAGGGACCTTTGATGATCATCTATTCCAACTCCCTTGCAATGAAAGAGACACCTACAGCTAGATCACGCTGCTCAGAGCCTGACCTTGCACATCTCCAGGAAGGAACAGAACTTCCACCACATCTCTGGGCAACATGTTTCTCTGTTTCACCACCCTTACTGTAAAAAACTTTTTCCTTAAATCCAACCTAATTCTCCTCTCTTTCAGTTTGAAAACATTTCCCCTTGTCCTGTCACCACAGACCCTGCTAAAGAGTCTGTCCCCTTCTTTCATGTAGACTCCTTTTATATACTGAAAGGCCACTATGAAATCTCCCCAGAGCCTTCTTCAGGATGAATAGCTCCACTTCTCTCAGCCTTTCCTTGTACTGGAGGCGTTCCGTCCCTTGGATCATTTTTGTGGCTCTCTTCTGGACACATTCCAGCAGGCCCATGTCTCTCCTATGCTGAGGACCACATCTGGACACAGTCCTCCAGGTGAGGTCTCACCAGCACAGAGCAGAGGGGCAGGATCACCTCCCTCGACCTGCTGGCCACACTTATTTTTGTGCAGCCCAGGATACGGTTGGCTATCCAGGCTGCAAGGGCACATTGCTGTCTCATGTCCAGCTTGCCATCCACCAGTACCCCCAAGTCCTTTTCAGCAGGGCTGTGCTCTATTCCTTCATCCCCCAGCTTGTATTGACAGTATGGATTGCCACAACCCAGGTGCAAGACCTTGCAATTCGGATTTGTTGAACCTCATGAGGTTCTCCTGGGCCCAGTGCTCGAGCCTTTCTAGATCTCTCTGGATAGCATCTCATCCCTCAAATGTGTCAAGCGCATCACAAAGCTTGGTATCATCTGCAGAATTCCCGAGGGTGCACTCGATCTCACTGTTGATGTCATTGATGAAGATACTGAGGAGCAACAGTCCCAACACTAACCGCTGATGGACATCACTCACCACTGATCTCCATCCAGACACTGAGCCATTGACCACTACTCTCTGGGTTGAATCTTGTAGACAATTCCTTGTCTGTTAAACAGTCTACCCATCTGATCCATATCTTTCCAATTTAGACAGAAGGATGTTGTGGAGGACCATGTCAAAAGCCTTACTGAAGTCCAGACAGATGACATCAGTGGCTCTTCCCTTGTCCGTTGATGCAGTCACACCATCATAGAAGGCCACTAGGTTGGTCATGCAGGACATGCTCTTAGTAACGCCATGCTGGTTGTCTCATATCATCGCCCTCACTTCTGTGTGCCTTTGAATAGCTTCCAGGAGGATCTGCTCCATGATCTCCAGCACAGAGGTGAGGCTGACAGGTTAGTAGTTCCCTGAGTCATCTTCTCTATATTTCTTAAAAATGAGTGTGACCATTGCCTTTTTTTCAGTCACCAGGGACTTCATAAGACTGCCATGACTTTTCAAATATCATTGAGAGTGGCTTGGTGACTACATCAGCCAATTGCCTCACAACTCTGGGATACATCTCATCAGGACCCATAGACTTGTGGATGTTCAGGTTCTTCAAGTTGTCACAAACCTGATCTTCACTTACAGCGGGAAGGGATGTTGCTTCCCTAGTCCCTCTGCTTCCAAACCATCCTCTCAAGGCCTGTGTAGCAAGGTGTTGCCAGAAAAGACTGAGGCAAAAATGTATGTTTGTATTACTCACTGGGGGAGAGGGGGTACACCCTCTTGTACGTTCCTTTTCCTGTTGAGGTAGCTGTACAAGCCTTTCTTGTTCCTGTTGGCACACCTTGCCAAGTTTAGTTCCAATTGGGCCTTAGCTGTCTTGATCCCCTCCCTACACAGCCTAGCAGCATCCTTATACTCTTTCCACGATGCCTGTCCCTGCTTCCACTGCCTGTGTATTTTCTTAGTGCTCTCCAGTTTGACCAGCAGGTCTCAATTCAGCCATGCTGGTCTCTTGCCTTCCTTTCCTGACTTCCTACACCTGAGGATGGAAGGCTCTTGTGCCCTGAGGAAAGCTTCCTTAAAGATCTGCCAGCTCTGCTCTGGTCCCTTGTCCAGAGGAAAGTTTCCCAGGGGGGTTTGTTGACCAACTCCCTGAAGAGCTGGAAGTTTGCTTTCCTAAAATTTAGAGTCCTGGTTTTACTCTTTGACTGTCTAATATCCCTCAGGAGTGTGAACTCCACCATTGCATGGTCACTACAGTCCAGGCAGTCTCCAATCCTGGTGTCACCAATCAGTTCATCTGCATTGGTGAGCAACAGATCCAGTATGACATCCCCCCTGGTGTGGCCTTCTATTACTTGACTCAATAAGTTATCCTTGATACGTTCCAGGAGCATCTTGGATTGCCTACAGCTAGCTGTAGGCTACCATGTAGGCTCACCACACTACTTTTCCAGCAGATGTCTGGGTGGTTGAAGTCCCCCAGCAATCACAATGCCTTCTGTAGCTGGAAGTAGAAGGCTTCATCAATAGGCTCCACTTGATCAGATGGCCTGTAGTAGACACCAACCACAAGGCTCCCTTTTCTGCCTCTCTCTAACTCTTATCCACATATTATTCTCAGCAGAGGATAAGAAAAAGCATAAATTCCAGATTCATGAAAGTACTTAACAATAATGAAAGGACTCAAAAAGTAAAATATTGAGAAATGTAAGAGAAAAAGAATAATTTAAAGAGACAGTGTTTCTGTCATTTGTTCATATTTTCAGACAAATTCGTATTTTGCAGCAAGCGCTGTCCTCCAGTATGTACTTGAATGGCTCCTGTTACTCACAGGAACTTCACAGAAAAGGGTAGATATTGGCCTACACAATTATTTTTATATTATAATTGAATTCAAAGCTAGTAAGCCTGCAATAATTTATCAAGAATATATTTCAATTTTGTCAGTAGAATGTTCTGTTGTTATATTAGCTTAGAAGTTCTTAGTGAACTTAGAATTCTCAAAAGATTGGTAAAGGAACTAGTATCTCAGGTGAGCTATTACATGACAAAAATCTAGTGGTAATTAAAAGACAGTAATGAAACTGATAGTTTTGGAGATGTTTTCTTCAGATACCTATAAAACAATTCCAGAGACTCAGAGTCCCAGAAGAACAGAAAAGATAATGTTCTTCTAGGCAATATGGAACACTCTGAGGGAATCATATTAAGATATAACATGCCTTGGGAACAACTGAGGAAATTTTCTGCTGAAGAGACATTTCATTAATTAAAATGTCATACATGTAGGCTGTTGGTTATTTCATAGTCCCTTTTCCCTAATGCTTGATCCTGCTACTTGACCGGTAGTTACGCAGTCAGAGACAACAATGCAAACATTGAAGTGAGTTACTTAGAGAAATTTTGATGAAGAGTTGGTGATCTAAGGAATTCTGTCCCTATCTTTAAATTGGCAGTCCTCTTTCATTTTCTTAACATCAGAAAGGATGCATCTGAAGGTATTGCACTTCTACTCAGCCACTCCACATAGACTGAGACAGTATTCACCTCCATCAGGAGCAAACTTAGAGATGAGGAGAAAATGACATAGTCCTGATAACTGTGACAGCTATAAAGGGGGAAAAAAAAAATAGGATCTATTCAAAAGGTCAAGTTCAGTAATGAACAAGAACTCACATAAATGCCATAGAATTGTTCTTAGCATATCTGAAATGAGTAAATGAGTCTGGGGTGGTTTATAGTTATGGTGGCCTCTTGTAAAGATTTTACTAGATGAGTTCTAAATGCCATAATTCAATACATTTTCTTTTTTCTCCAGTGGGAATAAGAGGGAACATGCAGGTTTTGTTTGAAATTGTCTCTTGTCCTAGTGTTTTATTGCTGCAATGCATGAGAGCATACTGTTGAAGTTGGTGTGGAAAAATTCCAGACGTAATGTAGCACTATGCATATTGTGACAGTGAAGAAATCAGACTCTGGGATTCATTCTTCACTGTATTACTTCTGATCTAGTCACCTGTTTGACTTGGAGGAATCAAGTTAATTTATTTTGGTGACAAAATCCATCCAAACTCTTGTATTTGCAGAGTCGTATCAGCTTATACCATTTCAGTTCATACCGAAGTTCATATATTTGGACAAAATCCTGAATGATAAGAAGGAGGCGTTGCCCTTATCAGGGTTTTTGAAATACGGTTTCCTTAGGAATGACCTTCACTGAGGGTACATTCTGTGTATACAAAGAGCAGAGTCATTAATAAATTATATACAATGTAGGACTTGAAAAATACATAGAAGGTAGACAAAGCTTTGTAGTTTAAAAAAGCTGCATAGAACTGTTAATATATGACGTGACATGAATAAAAAGTTACTGACTATTCAAGAATTGCTTTTATAAAATCCATTATAATTTGATCGTAAATAAAAATGAAAGAGATAATTCAACAAAATAGCATTGTCTCCTGTTTTTTATGGACTGCTAGAAATAGAATATGTTAGCAAAGAGATTTTTTTAAAGTTGTTCACAGTTTTGAGGAAGGGAAGGTTATATCAAATTTTAGTACTCTTTTGATGTGGAGAGTTCAAACTAAAAATTCAGGGAAAATTGAATGAGAAGTATACATTTTAGCATGTATTTAAGGAAATATTTAAAAGAATATAAAAAAGTGACTGTTTATAATGTTATGGTACTATCATTTATCTGAAAGAGCTTAGACATGTTTTACCAGATTGAAATATTAAAATTTAATTTCAAACTGAATGTTTAACCTCTACTAACACTTTATAATTTGCTAGTGGCAAATAATCTGGAATTATATGAGCTGAAAAAAATCTTTCAAGAACTTCCAAGAAAGGTCAAGAACCTTCGCCTCCCGTGATGGCCAAGAGGTTTATGTCAGGTACCATCACTTCTGTAGAAATGGGTGAAAACTTTATTATAAAAAAAGATACAAGAGCCTATAAATACTAACCACTCAATCATCCTGACAGTGAAGTTAGTAGGCTGAATTTCTGTGCCACGCGGTGAGAAAAGTTTAAGTCCTGACCATATTAAGAATCACAGTCACAGGTCATATAAGGTCTTTCTATCCTGTCTCTTTCCTGCAAGAAAGCAAGATACATACAGAATAACACATCCCTGATAGATACTTCTAGGGGCCAAAATTTGTCTGCACTAGCTGATTTTGTTCCTTTTGGAAGCCATTTTGCATCTGAGCATCCATAACACTATGTGACAATGATCACAGCATAATTACTAAGTTTGTGTTAGCTGGAGAAATACTTACTAATATCTGCTTTTACATCTGTCTGATAAACTTTCCAAGGGATAAACAGGATTTTTATTCTTTGACTTAGCCTAGGTATAATGAGCCCATCAGTTTATGGTGAAGAGATCTCATTGTCTTCTATAAAAATAATTTAGTAACTGTTGCCTTAATTGAGGTAAATGCAGTTTTCCTGTAAATATATTCTGGAGCTTTAAAACAAATTTTTCATTATTTACTGTTTATTTTATATATAGTACTATGGAAAAGTAATTTTTTTTCAAAGTAAAAAAGACTATCAAAGCAAAGTGATTTTGTTACTAAATCTTCAGCATACATAAATGTCAGCACAGAACCAGTGTGTCTGCTAAGAATGCAAACATACTCTGTTTTCACAGGTATTTCCACCACAGAACAACGTATGTACTATTATCAATTCTCTAACAGACTTCAGTGCTGCACACCTGCTTATGTTTGGTCATCTTTTCCTATGGAACATTCAGTGGGTCCCATTTCCCGTGAAGTATTGTTTAAGTTCATGTTTATAACTGATTGATTATCCAAAGTGGAACAGGAATGGTGGCAAGCCAGTGCTCTACCACTCCTATTAATAACTATAGCTCACGTTGGGTCTCATTGCCCACACAGAAGGCAGATTGCTGAGAATATATGAAGTGTAATGGTAATTGGTTACATCAGGGTACAGCTGCTCTCTTTCAGTGACTTTTTTGTTTCCCTACCTGTTATAAGACTCACCAAAAAAAGGATTTATTATGCTATTGCTGCTGCGTGGATGTTTTAGTTTCTAACAGAAGTTACTTCTCTCATAGTGTCTGGTATGAAGCTATATTTTGGTCCCATAAGAAAAAAAAAACTAATAACACCTGGCGGTGTTGAACACAGCCAAGGACATATTCTGTTCCTCAGTGAAGCAGTTAGGAGGCATAAGGAGCCAGGAACTGGGAGGGGACAGGACCAGGGCAGCTGACCCAAACTGACCAAAGAGCTATTCCATACCACATCACAACATGTGCTTTCTACGGAAGAGCACTCTCCCAGAGGGAGGGGCTGCTGGATGGCTGGGTATTGGTCAGAGGTCCCTTGCTTTGCGTATCATCTATTTTTTATTAAATATATATGTGTACTGTTATTTCTTTTATTTTCTCTGGTGTCTTAGTAAATACCTTTTATCTCAACCCACGAGTTCTACCATATTTTCTTCCTTAATTCTCTCCCCCATCCCACTTGGGAGGGGGGAGGGTGAGCAAACAGCTGTGTGGGACTTAACTATCTGCTAGGTCAAACCACAACTCTGGAACTGATGCTTCCTCCAGACAGTAGTAGAAAAAGGCTGCTTTTGAAGTAATCCAAGTTCTGGCTTGCATAAGGAAATAAAAAACATCCTGAATATTTGTTTTATATTATACAGTCTTACAAATATGACGGAATCAGACTCAGACAGCTAATAGATACTTTGAGGTCTAATTCTTATTTATACCCACCAAATTGTATTCAAACCAGTGAAACTGTGCAGTGAGAGAAGTCACAGTCTACTTCTCATTCCCAAATGAAGAGAAACTAGGCTGTATATTTGTGTATATATTTTTAAAATATGAGGACTGCCCTGAAAGTAGTGCCTCCTATTTTGTTATGTTGGCCCACAATGTCAGAGGCAGATGATGGTGGTATGGCAATAGAGGTTGAATCTTCCTGCCAATATTCCACTACATTTTGTTGCCATGAGACAGATGGCAGTGAAGGGGCAGTCTGACCAAATGGCATCTGACATGGAAGTGCGCCTGGAGCAAGGGTGTGGAACTGAATTCCTCCATGCAGAAAAAGTAGCACCCACTGACATTCATTGATGCTTCCGTAGCATTTATGGAGACCAAACAGTGGATGTGAGCATAGTGAGGCAGTGGGTGGGGCATTTCAGGAGTAGTGACAGCGACGTGAAAGACAAACCACGTTCTGAACAGTCTTGCACAGCTGCCACACATGAAATGAAGAGCGTCTCAATCAGCTCATCTACATGAATCAGTGGATTACAACCAGGGAGCTGTACGTGGAGCTGAATATCAGTGGCTTCAATGTGTCGGAAACAATTATGACTACTAAAATATCACAAAGTTTGCACTAGGTGGGTCCTGTGAATGCTCACAAAGGAATAGAAAGAACGCTGCATGCAAGTTTGTTTGAACCTGTTGGACCAATACAAGGCTGAAGGTGACAGTTTTCTGGATCACATCATTACAGGTGATGAGAAGTGGTGTTGTCACAAGCTGGAGTCAAAACAGCAGTCCATGGAGTGGAGACATCTGAATTACCCATTGAAGAAAAAGTTCAAGACTCAGTGGGTAAAGTGAGGTGCACTGTCTTTTGGGATAGGAAAGGGATGATTATTCTGGATTTCCTGGAACCTAGACAAACCATCTACTCTGACCACTACATCACAATGCTGACTAAGCTGAGAATTTGTACTTCCAGAGTCAGGCCAAAGAAAATAGTCTTTCTCTTGTAACACATTAACGTCAGGATCCATACCAGTTAGAAGACCACAGAGCACATTGCCAATCTTGTCTGCACTGTCTTGCTACACCCACTGTATAGTCTGAATTTGGTGCCTTCTGAATTCAGTTTGTTTTGGCCAACGAAAGACAGACTGCATGGGCAACATTTTCCTAGCAACAACGACATGATACCAGCTGTGAAACAGTGGGTCACCACTGGTGCAGACTTTTACAAGCATGGCATGCAGGCTCCTGTTTACTGCTGGTGAAAATGCATAATGAATGGTGGTGACTATATTGAGAAATAGTGTTTTGTAGCTGATAATTTGCTTTGTGAAATAGTATTACTGTGTTCTTTGTAGTTGTTGCAGTTCCCACGGAAATAAATAAGAGGCATTACTTTCAGAGCACCCTACGTACATTATTTACATCTGTGCATTGGAGCAGAATTGTAGTCAAATGCATCACGACAAAGAATTAACAGTGTCAGAACACTGACAAATTACAGAAATGCTAAAGTATTCAAGTAAATATCATGTTCAAATGAGAACACGTTTCCTGAAAGAAGAAAAGGCTACAGATTTATTGAATGTTTAAAAGTAGGAACAACACAATTAAAAAACATGACAACTTTGCAGCTTTGGGGGGTATAAGGGGCGGGGTTGCGGTTTCAGTAATCCTTAAGAAAGCCTCATAGTCTGATATTGTGCTATATAATTCTACACCATGTAGAATCTCCAAATCTCAAGCAGAAAACCCTTCTGTTGGAAAATCAGAAAACCCCCAACCTTTCCTTTACAACCTTGAATCTTGCTAGGGACGAACAGAAAGAATGTTTTGGTCATTAAGTGTAGGATCACTTATTTCAAAATGACTTTGTGGAAAGTTAGCTTAATCTTTAGACACATGGTATTTTTAAACATCCTGGATCAGATCATCAATCCATGCCCCAGCCTCTTAGTGTTGTGGGTGTGGTACAAAAGACAAAAAGCTACTCATTTAGGGCTTTGTCACACCTCCATGAGCCCACACTCTGTATGGTGTGTATCAGGACAGAGTAGTGTACCTAATCAAAGTAGAATGAGAAGAGGAAGGGAAATAGCTAGGTTCTTCATTTACTTTTATAACTGTTTTTAGATGGAACTGAACTACTTTGTCACATGTCTACCACACGTTGATAAAAATGCAATCAAAATGGAATGTACTCCTGATGATCCTTAAAAACTCAGTATTCTGAGGAGAAAAAGTATAGCATTGCTTCTCTATTTTGCCCTTTAGCCCTCATTTTACTTTCTTTAATTTTGAATTAATAATGGCAAAAATAAAGCATTTCTTCCAACATGGAGCTGAATCTTTGCATTGACCATTACTTCATACCACCACTTTCCATCAGCTTTTAAATGATCCAAGAAACTGTATCTGTTACAAACCTTGGTGAGATTCTTATGCAGTCTGCCACAACTTTCCATTGCCAAGAGATTTCTGCTGGTATTCATGGAGACTGTTTCATTATAAACTGCAATTGTAACTGCAGTTATACCTACAACCTGCTTTTCAGTAAGGCTCCTTATAAGTAAGATCTTCTGGTGTTTGACTTACTCTGTAAAACTGAATAAAGCAAGGATTAATAAGCTTAATTTGAAGAGTACCCTGGAGCTCTCAGCTGGGCCATGTGCTTTCACAGGAACTGTTCGGTTATTCACAGAGGACATTGAACAGTTACATAGCAACAATAACAGCTTCAGAACTTCTCAATTAAATAGTTGTATCTCTGACATAAATAAAATGGAGGGTAAAGTAGGGGTGAAATCCAACTAGCTCAAAAAGAAGAGACCGCATCTATTATTACTGTAGAAAGAAATGCAACAGTTACTCTTGATCTGAAGGGAAAATTTGGAATTATAGCTACTGTAGATACACATATAATCTATTAGAGAATCATATAAAGAAAAATTCACCTCTAGCTTAGAAAATTACTTCCCAAAGATGGGCTTAAAACCTTATCCATTCCCTTCTTTCTAGGTGACCCCCTTGGTGAATGAGGGAAAGGCTGGAGAAGACGGCAGCCCATAGCTTGGACAGGTGCATTCTTTGCTGGGTAAAAAACTGACAGGAAGGCCAGGCCCAAAGAGCAGTATTGAATGGAGTTAAATCCACCTGGCGAACAGCCACTAGTGGTGTTCCCCAGGGGTTGGTATTGGGGCACATTCTGTTTAGTATCTTTATTGATGATCTGGATGAGGGAATTGAGTGCACCCTCAGTAAGTTTGCAGATGGCACCAAGCTGGGAGAAAGTGTTGATCTGCCTGAGGGTAGGAAGGCCCTTCAGAGGGATCTGGACAGGCTGGATCACTGGCCTGAGGCCAATTGTGCAAGCTTCAACAAGACCAAGTGCCATGTCCTTCACTTTGTTCAGAACAGCCTCATGCAATGCTACAGGCTTGGGACAGAGTGGCTGGAAGACTGTGCCCAGGAAGAGGACCTGGGGGTGCTTGTTGATGCTTGGCTGAACATGAGCCATCAGTGTGCCCAGGTGGGTAAGAAAAGCCAGCAGCATCTTGGCTTGTATCAAAAATAGTGTAGCCAGCAGGACCAGGGATGTGATCATCCCCCTGTACTCAGCCCTGGTGAGGTCTCACCTTGAGTACTGTGTTCAGGTTTGGACCCCTCACTACAACAAAGACATTGAGGCCTTGGAGCATATCCAGAATAGGGCAACAAAACTGGAGAAGGGTCTGGAGCACAAGTCTTATGAGAAACAGCTGAGGGAACTGGGATTGTTTAGGCCAGAGAAGAGGAGGCTCAGGGGAGACTTTATTGCTCTCCACAACTCTCTGAAAGGAGGTTGTGATGAGGTGGGGGTCGGCCTCTTCTCTCAGGTAACTAGTAATATGATGGGGGGAAATGGCCTCATGTTGAACCGGGGGAGGTTCGGGTTAGATACTAGGAAAAAAATCTCTGAAAGAGGGGTCAGGCACTGAAACAAGTTGCCCAGGGAAGTGGTGGAGTCACCGTCCCCAGAAGTGTTTAAGAAATGTGTAGATGTGGTACTTAGGAATATGGTTTAGTGAGCAATATGGATGGTGGGTGGACGGTTGGACTAGATGATGTTAGAGGTCTTTTCCAACCTTAACGATTCTATGATTCTTTTCTAAGATTCTATGAAATGCATGACTCCTCTTCTGCAACTTCCTCTTTCTCAGCTACCCAAACAACTTGGTCATGTCCTGCTGGTCAACGAATTCTGTCTACACTGACAGTAGGAAAGGTCAGAAAATACACTCAGTAGTATAGACCTGAAGAAACACAGCAGGTGGTTCTTTTCCATTTTCATATTGTGGCTATTCCAACTTAGCACCAAATAGCACAGGTAGCAGCTGCAGACGGGTTGTTCAGATAGATTCACATGCAGAAGACATGCACTCTACACAACTCTGGGAACTCTGCTTTTGTGTCTCCAGTAAGATACATTACTTAATGACTAGAGGTGACATTCTAATGGAGCTCAGACTAACCTGTTCACTATAACGTAGGTACTATTGCAAACAAAGTGTTACAGCATGGATCACAAGAGCAAGGTATTCTAAGGAAACAATAATAATTATCTAGATAGAAATCACAGAATCAAAGAAATACAGAATCATAGAATGGCTTGGGTTGGAAAGGGCCCTAAAAATCATCTAAGTTCTACCCTCCCTGCCATGGACAGGGTTGCCACTCACTAGATCAGGTTACCCAGGGCCCCATCTTTTTATAAAACTTTATAATACTTTAAATACTGGAAGGCTGCAATGAGGTCTCTCCAGATCCTTCTCCAGAATGAGCAAGACCTGCTCCCTCAGACTTTCCCCACAGGAGAGGTGCTCCAGCCCTCTGAACGTCTTTATGGCCTCCTCTGGACTTCCTCCAACAGCTCCACGTCTTCCACGTGTTGGGTGCCCCGGGCCTGGACACAGTGCTGCAGGTGGAGCTTCATGGGGGCAGAGAAGAAAGGGACAACCACTACCCTCTCCCTGCTGGCCACTCCTTTTTCAGTGCAGCCCAAGATGCAGTTGGCCTTCCGGGCTGTAGTGCATTGGAGAAGACTTTCCTTTGGCCTGCTGAGATGGAATCACCTGCCTGCAGCCAAAGCCAAATGCTTCCAGCTTGGCAGCCAGCAGATCCCCTGGGAGGAGGGCAGGCATGAGCTCTGACCTGCCTGGTGGCAGTCTCCTCCCCACCACAGCATATGCCATATGAAGACCATGCTGTGACCAGCAAGCTCTCAGCTATTTTTCAGTCTCACCCACACATCAAGCAAGCTACTTGACAGCGGTGAACACATGAAATAAAGAAGTGATCAAGGGTCCCCGTTCTCCCTTACATGACCTCCTCCATGTTGCTCTGACATTGCCAGGAATGTGGAAACTGGCTCGATGGAAACTTCTAGCTTTTATCCTCTCGATACTCTGGACCCCTTCAGCTGAGAGTTGTCATCACACTGCAAACACATGAGCAGCCTTCCAAAATAGGATGGAGGTACCCATCGTGAGGCTTGGGAGCAATTTAAGTATCTAGGCCTAAAGCTTGGATCCTAAAAACTTTGCCCAGCTCATGACTAGTCCCGAAGGCATCTGACCCTCAGAAGCCTCAGTTTTCACCCCCAAAATTTTTCAAACACCCACAGCTCTGCCTGGGCCTACACCCAAATCTGCCTGCTCCTAATAGGCCATACACCTTAGATAAAATCCTTCTTCTGAGTAGATTCAAATCTACATTCCATGACACAGATTTTAGCCCTCGTACCCTCATTTCTTTCCTTCAGTCTTCCCTGTGCAGCAGTGGGGAGATGAAAACACTCTACCCCAGTCACCATTCTCTTACACACAAGCTCATCTCTCAACAACCTGTAGCTCAAAGATTAGAGTCCTCCCTTGGCTGTAGCAGGGGCACATGGCTGCTTCCCCTCAGGCACTGAGCGAATTTGAAATCAGCTCTGTCACATCACAAGTAAATGCTGTAGCCTCTGACTGCTCATGGAGTAGGGGGAGCTACTGCTCGAGGCACCTTCTGGAAAATAAAAATGATACCCTGCATCTCTCTTTCTCTCTCTCAAAAAAAAAAAAANAAAAAAAAAAAAAAAAAAAAAAACCACCACACCACCAACAGTGAGACATAAGTGTTTGCTATTAAGAAAGGGCCTGGACTGTAAATTCTGAGGAAAGAAATTACTTCTGGTAGCACTGGGGCCTATGTCCTGAAGAAGGGTAGCATCTGCTGTACATCCCTGTACTCAATTAGAAGCAGCTGTTTTTCTGTGAATCCTGCTTAGAAGCACTTAGCTCTCCCCATCTACCCTCTACGGCAGAAGATGCTGCTCCAGAGCCTGCATTCCACTGCAGAGCCATGTGTCCAAAATTAGCTGTTGTGGCATGGACTCTGTCCCACCAAACCTCACCCCCTAAACTCATCCCTTACAGTATCCTGTGCATCAGCCTTGGTGTAGGTACTTGTGCAGATTTTAAAAATATGGTACCATGTGCTGAGTCTCACATCTCAGCATTTTAGATGATGATCACAAAGCACTTGTGCAGGCCCCATGCTGGCTGAGGAGACAGAGGAAGCCAGGTGAAGCCTTGCTGACACCAGCAGCAGCATCCTGCCCATCACTGGGAGCACGGAGAGCCAGAGCCAAAAGGCAGGGCCAGGGTGTATGGGGACTCAGGGCAAGAAGTCATCCAGGGCTTTTCCGCATCTGGAGGCTTCCAGGTCATGGCCTGAATAGTGCAGGGGGAGGAAGAGCAGCCATGCATTCAGGCCGCCCAGATCCTGAGAACAGTCACGTCTCAGCCCCACCACCCCCCACCGGCCTGCTGCCACCCAGCCCCTCTGCAATCACTCTGGAGGGGCTTTCACAGAGAGGGAAAAAGTCTGCACTGAAACACAAGCCTGAGTCTCCCCTGCAAGCTCTGCAGATCAATTGCCAATACTTTCAGCAAAACAGGGAAATTCATCAGAGACGCCTGATCTCTATCCATCATCGAGAGATCAGATCTCCTCATGGTCAGTGCCTCTTCCTGTACAGATGTGAGACTCACGCAGCTTCATACTTTGGGAACTATTCTCCTACAATTCTTTTCAAGATGTCTGCTAGGAAAATAGTACTTGTCTAACCATTCCCAATGAGCTCAGGGCAAAGCAATCCACCCTTCCCCAGAAAAAATGTTGCTGCCCCTTGCAAGTGGTGAGCTGAAAAAGTGCAAGACTGGGACGGGCAATGAAACCAGGACTGCAGCTCAAGAGCACGTTATCAGGGTGTCACAAGCTCTGTGTCATGTCAAAGGTAGATAATCCTCTTCTATCCTCCCTTTCACTCTTGCACATTGCCCTCACAATTACATTTACCATGCCACTGCCCCTGGGAGTTTCACTGACCTAAATTTTCTATGGGAACACTAATTATTTGTTCCTTTTAGACCCCACATTCAGAAAAGTATGTACCTCCATGTGACTGTTTTTATCCCAAATTGAAAACAATTCTGTACAATATAAAAAAAGTGTAAATTAAAAAAAAAAAAAAAAAAAAAAAAAAAAAGATCTAAGGAACAACTCAAATTAACACCACTTGACTGAAAAATATGATTAAGAATTGAAGAAAATATCACATCATTCTTAACTAATCACTAAGTGGTCAAATTTTTGCATTCTTTTTTGATCAACAGCTGCTTTAGTATTTGTATTTGATCCAACAGTGTATTCAAATGTACATCAAAACTAGAAGCTTTTTCTGAAATATGGAGTGTAGAGTTCTCTTACTAAATGGCTGAAGGAAGATGGACCTCTAAAGAATGAACATATTGTTTTCCTGACTGTAATAGTCATCCAAGCGTTTGATGCTGCATTACAGGACTTTCAGCTTTCAGTGTTTTTTCCTTCCAGACTTGATGCTTGCAGCATAAAACTTGTACTGCTAATTGCAATGCTGCTAGTTGTCATGCAATTTCACTCTTTATTCCCATTTTTCCTTTGAGGCACTTACTGAATGAAGAGACCAAATTCTCCTGTGGGAGTTAACAACATTTTTGCCATAGAAACAGAAATAAGTGAACTGTTGAAAGACTAGATTTTTTTGTGGGAATTAAGCAAATAAAAGACACAAGGTTTTATGCCTACTCTGGTCAGTTATTAGACTGTGGTTTTAGTGTTAGTATTGCTACCACAAAGAAACATGGCATGAGGTTGATCATTGCAAGAATCTACATGTTCCTGGTTTTGACACTATAACCGGCAGAGCTAGCTGACTTTGAAAAAGAGATGAGTACAACCGAATTGAGGACATGTGGCTCTCTTAACGTCCATTGGGGATTTATTAAAAAAAAGAAGAAGAAGAAGATCAGGGCATAAAACATCAATCCAACATTACCAGAATGATAGGCACAGATGCCTTGAAATCTAATTCAGTATAAGAAAAGCAGTAAACAACAAAAAACAGAGATTTTAAAATCTGGTATTTAAAAGAAGTGATGAAGATATATCTGTCTTGAATATATTGTTGCTGTATTAACACTGCTTTATACTCTTTTTTTTTTTTTTTGCTGTTTTTTGTCTCCACAGTTACACTAACTGTTACGAGTAAGAGTTATAGTGAATGTTGGGCAAACATACTTACTTTTAAAGTGATACAATGATTTGAAGTCTCTGGCCACTAAATGGTCTATTTTGTTCATCCTGATTCATTATCAAAACTACCTGCAGATTTCAGCAGCAAATAACATTATTTGAATAACTAAGAAATCTCTACTTTTTAAAGTGCAACAATCATGAAGTTCTCTCAATTGAAAAAAAAAAGAAAGGAATCTGAATAATGTAAATAAATTGATTTACTACCAATTCACTTTTACTAAATGAGACCTTGCATCTTTAGTACACTTGAAATCTCACTGATAGAGCTCTGTGTGAAATTTGGAGTCATTCAAGCCTAAATTGCAGCCATGCAAATGGGGCCAAATCCTGCAAAGTTTCTCATGCTTCATATCATGAAAATGAAGGGTGCGTAAATTAGAATTATGGTGTAGAGTTTGGCTAATTCTGCTAAGTTTTGCTAAGAGTGCCCTTCTGTAAAATGTTGTGCAAGCAACTAGTATGTACTCTCTTACTCTAAA
Organism: Penelope pileata; assembly: GCA_013396635.1. Classification (NCBI taxonomy): domain Eukaryota; kingdom Metazoa; phylum Chordata; class Aves; order Galliformes; family Cracidae; genus Penelope; species Penelope pileata. The sequence continues at coordinate 108,526 of WBMW01003693.1, read as the reverse complement.
TTTATAATATGTGAAATTTCTCTTCAGAGTCTACAAGTGAGACAGAGTGGCTGTTTTATTTTCAATATTCTGTACATTCAGATGAGATATTGACTCATGTTTCTAATTACTCTATCAAGCAATATGCTTTTAGCAATGTTCTGAAAGCTTATAAGTTTGTTTGTTTGTTTTTTTATCTCATAATAGAAAACTATGCAGCCATGTAAGGTCATATGTGAAGGAATGAATGAAAGTGGTGGGAAGAAAATTACTAAACTGATAAATCCACGTTTTGTCCATACAAAATAACAGCACTGACTTTATACCCACGTCTAAGGATTTTTGCCACTAACTTCAGGAAGAGTTTGGATTAACCCTTCAAAGCTATGCATTCCTGCTTCTTTAGATGTTGGCAGCAAATCTTCAACTGACTTCTCAAAAGGCCCTCTGTAAACTATAAAGTTTGCCCCTACAATTCCAGATTCATTGGAGTCGTCTAATATTAATTATTTCAAATTACTTGCAGTAAGCATTGTATGGATTGTATCTTCAAGCTGGGGAAAGATGTTTGGGCTCCAAATATTGGGGTGTTTCTAAAGTGTTAGATATATTGTAAGATCTTCTACATATCATCGTGTCTTTGGAAAAAAAGGTTAATTTATGGGCTGTAGTTAAAACTTTCATAAACTTTTCAGGTTAATTCCCACCATATTTTACTTTATCATGCACAGTGACACGTCAGTATTATCTCTATATACCTGCTAAGTTTAACACATTTCAAACAACACTTTGTATTTGTGACAGATAAAAATAAACACTAAGTTTTACCCATGAGAAAAAAA
>WBMW01003693.1:89530-101184 GCA_013396635.1 Penelope pileata | reverse complement strand
AAAAAAAAAAAAAAAAAAAGGAAGAAAAATAAGAAAAATAGTATTTGTTACAACTGTAGTAATCAAATAAAATTAGCAGGCAAAGGCAAAGAAAAATGCAAAAATAAATATTCAAGCGTGCAGCTGAATGGACTGACACATCTCCTTGAGAGGCTATGCCATTGCTTATTGTTTTATTTATTTTCCCCAATGACTTCATAAGAATCTTCTTCAGGCCTTCAGCCCAATCACTGAGAGGAAAAAAACAGAGTTTTTAAAAAGAAATTTTATAAGGACTGAAAAAAAATCCAAGTAAATAAACAAGTAACCTTCTTCCGTGTCTTGTAAGAGTGGCAATCCCAACAGGATGTTCTAGTAAATTATTTAAGAGTGCATGTGTTTTTTTGACATGAAACTGTAAGGTCATTCTTCTCCCTCTTTGTGCACATACTAAAATAAACCTGGAAGGAGCAGTCAGGAGCAGAAGGCATTTGAAACAAGACATCCTCTTTCATTCGTGATTTGAAGTCGGCGGTATCTCTTTTTAACAAGAGTCAGTTTGATAAAGAAGGTCACACTTCTCCATCCTAATGTGCCCCGCAGCTCCTGTTGGTTTAGGAGCAGTGTTGGGAAAAGGCCTGATGTGAAGGGTGGAGTTTTGCTAATCCAAAGGTATTTCTTTGGCACCTATTTAGTTGGCCGATTCTATGATCAAAGCCCTTTCCAGATTACAGATGTGCCTTGAACAGTCTATGTGTTCCATACACAATCCTTTATTTTAACTCTTTTCAGTATCAAACATTATGCACTTTATGCATCAATATCCATCTATCTAATCATATAGCTATCTATAAGCCTGTATGTCCTAGGGCTACCCATCTTCCTTTTTTTTAGATGTATTCCATACAAAAACTCACTGTATGAAAGGTTTTTAACGTCTCTTATTCAGGAAGGCAGCTAAAGGAGATCAATTTTTCTTGTGCCTGCTTGACAGCTTGATTAAACCAGGAAAACTGGTGATTACTTGAGATAAGATGATGCAAACAGCCCTGCTGCCATGCTGCAGCTTCCTGAGTGAGCACATTGCGCCAGGGGAGGCAAGTAAGCTGCAGCCTGACACTGGGCAAGGAAAGGGAAAAGGGAAAAGGGAAAAGGGAAAAGGGAAAAGGGAAAAGGGAAAAGGGAAAAGGGAAAAGGGAAAAGGGAAAGGGAAAGGGAAAGGGAAAGGGAAAGGGAAAGGGAAAGGGAAAGGGAAAAGGGAAAGGGAAAAGGGAAAAGGGAAAAAGGGAAAGGGAAAGGGAAAGGACAAACAAAAGGGACCATTCAAGGGAGTTTGATACTGAGCAGAAAAGTTCTGAAAACATCTATTCACATGACTACAAACCATCTTCTTCCATCAATTATGTTGAAATAGATTCCCAACAGATCAAAAAAGGGTCCATATAGGAATGTTTCACCATTAAGTATTGTTCTGAATCACTGAAAAACCATACACAACATACCTTATTATTTTAAAGATCTGGTTTTAACACACTTAGGCCAGGAAATTGAGTTAAGGTTGAACTTCTGTCCTTAATTCACCTTGTTGGGCCTAAGAATTGCAGATGATATGGTCCGATATGAGCTGCCAAATGATGCAGGCATAAGGAAGTGAGTTAAGAACAGAATTTATTCTAAAATGTCTGTTTTTTTTTGGCTTAAAGTAGTTCATTATATTGTTTGAATTTTGTACGTGAATATGCACTAACAATTCCCTTTTCAAAGCTCAAGATTTAATGTATGCTGAAAATATGCATATATTTATATGTTTATAAGTATATAGAGATATATTAAGTTATAGCTAGATGTCCTTGTGTAAAACAAGGACTTTGATGCTTTAATTAAACTGCTTGTGTTTGTAGGGCAAAACAAGGACTCAGGTTGAGATTGCAACTATATATTTTAAATTTATATTATCAAATCAAAATTGGCCCGAAGGAGGGGGAGAGGAGATCAAATTTTGGAAAGTGCTTTCATAAGTATATGTATAGCTAAATGGCACAGGTTTAGTTCTCTGGATAGAAGTGCTTTCGGTTTTCAGCGGTGTGAGAGCCAAGCTAGCCTCAGACGTGGGTTGGGCCTTATCCAGCTCGCACTCACTTTGACAAGATCTATGCACTGTAGTACTTTTTGCACCAAGACCTGCAAAATCAGTTCAATTTGCAGCATTTACAGAGTGCCAAAATGCCCACCTCATAATCTCAGGAAAATGCTGCTGGCCTGAACTGCTCATCGCTGGGTGGAGGGCTGGAGGAGCAGCTGGTCTGTTTAGCGAATCCCCCACTACTTGGGCTGGGAACAGACACTTACTAGTTGCTGAAAAGCAGGTTGATCTATGTCACTCTGCAATGCGAAGTCACTCAGAACTTTCCAGGGCGGCTGGTAACTCTGCACCTCCACCGGGTTTGCCTGCAAACCACCGTCATGTCTCTCCGGACTAGCAGCCACCATCGGAGTTCCTGTCATCCCTTGGATATTCTGTAAACAGTCCAGCAAAAGATGTTAATGAGCTTGGTTAACTTTATTGTGTATAAGCGCTGAGTCAATAAAGTGCTTTCTATCTTATCTATACAGTCGCTTGTATTTGCTTTGTTAATCTGCTGTGACTATCTTACTCTATTCTACTTTAGGTCAGTCTATTTCTAATGCTGCATTTATCACAGTGGAAGTTTACTTTCTTTCCCTTTAATCCTCGTATTTCTCTCAAGGCATAGTCCTCCCCCCCCACCCCCCACGCCTTCTCAAGCACGAGCACTCAGTGTCTTGGCTGCTGATGCACTGCTCAGCTCGGCACAAGAAACAGTTAATCATGCCTTCTTTCTAGTTTGCATCCAGGCTGGTTTTGTTCTGCGTGAGCTTAACTGGATCATGTATCTCTGAACGATAAACCTGAAGAGAGTTAGTACCATGTCCTTTCAAATTAATAATAATTAAAATTAAAAATCAAAAATAATAAAAAAAGGAAACTCCAGCCCTCCCAGTGTGTCCTGTGGCGCAGACACTGTGTACAAAATAACTCCAAGCCTCGACAAATACATTGTTCAGGCAAATTAATAACATCGTGCTTTATTGCATTCCAACAGGGTAAAATGAAACTCCTTAAATTCCACTTAACTAGGCAGCCATATGAATTAATAGTTATTCTCAGGTCAGTCAATATACAGAGGGAGAATAACAGACTCTTCTTCAAGTGGGCTAACAACAACAGAGAAAAAAATAAATAAAAGTTGGTTTATAATTAAGACAGCCAGTTTTCTAGGCTGAATCCAGTGCTTTCTCCTTGTTTGCATCACACGTGCATGCGCCCACAGACAAGAACTCAGTGTATTTCCACACAAGAACTACATATATATTAACCTGGAGACATAATGGTACTTCCAAAAACTTTGCATTTATCTTTTTTTCTACATGAAATGTGCTGATAAATGCACATACACTGTAGTATACAAGGTGCTAAAAAAAATACATCAAATTTCTCCTTTACTCATGGGTTTTACTTCTGGGTTTACTCCTGCGTAAAGCCATTGAAGAGGGCGAATGCATTATTTTCTCTCAAGGAGTCCTCTGCATTTGCAATATAAATATTACACAAGGCTAGGCTTTTTACATCCCATAAGCTCTGCAGGTCACAATTCATGCTGCAGAGAAGTTAATCTAATCTACTGTGAATCTTCAGCCCCACAAAAAGACAAGTTCACTTGAGCAGCCTATATCGGCTTCTTGCTATTTACTATTTTAATTGCACTGACAGCAGAACAAGTGGATAAAATTTAGGAGGTACCATTTTGTTTGCTCTGAGGGAGCTCCCATAAAACCAGAAGGGTCTAACTGGGCCCAGAGGCTGGCCAGGCTGGCCTTAGCCCACTCATTTCTCCTTGGGAGGTAAGGCAGCGAGCAGTCAAAAGCCACTTACAGTTTTGTCATTGGGTTGCTGCTGCTGAAGCTGCTTCATCATAATGCTCCTTTTTTTGTCCTTGCACCGCTTGTTTTGAAACCAAACCCTGATGACCCTCGGGCTGAGGCCAGTCATTTCTACCAACTGCTCTTTCATGAGTGCATCAGGTCTGGGGTTGGCAGCATAGCAGGTCCTCAATGTGTGAAGCTGCTTTTCATTAAGGACAGTTCGGACTCGGGTGGTCTTCTCAGGCTGCTTGTGGACGTGGGGTCGCAGAGCTGGCTGTCTGGCAGAGATAGGTTCTGCTGTAAGGGAAGGGGAAGGGAGGAACAGGATCCCCATGAGTAGGAAGCAGGGAGTCTGCAGAGGCTATGAATCTAAGCCAGTATGGTATGGGGGGGAGGAGAGGTGGTGATGAACCTCTTCAAAGGCCATTCAGGCAGTCAGCTCTACCCAAGCTCCTGCAGCCTCCTCTGCTTTATGCACTGGTGGAGTGACAGGAGTGACATTTCTGACTCCACAGATAATTAATCTGCAAAAAGAAACCACCCCCCCCTAAAAACCTTAATGACAGAAGCTTAAACCTCTATGAGCCTTGACAGGGGACAGTGAGTTTGTGAAGGTGCATGTGTGCTAGGACAAGAGGGAGAAAGCTTTATGTATTTGTGCCCTGATAAATCACTAATACAGACTTTTGGCCCCAAAATTAATAAATTAGTCATGATTCAGGTCTCCTTCTTGTGTACTGAATCTAGCTCAGCGTAGTTAGAGGCCATGATAACATGCAACAGCTCTCAGCTGTTTGGTGCTTCCAAATCAAAGCAAAACAAGCCAAATCTGCTGCACTGTGACCATGGGGGGAACAGCAGCATGGGTGGCTGTAAAAGCCACATATTCCAGAGCTCAGGAGACAGGGTCTGTCTTAGAAAGAGGAGGAATTAGGTGAATTTATGTAAACTTTTAGTGAATAGTTACAAAAGTCATGAATGCTTCACTAATTTAAAAGGGGAGTAAGCCAAGAAATCTAATGGAAACAGCCAAGAAATGCAAACCGATGTGTAACGTCACATCAAGAGTACTTTTTCCTCATGTAATTCTGCTATTCTTCCATGTACTGGGTAGCTAATGCTATCTGAATGTAATTTGACTCAGTCAAGGGAAAAACAAAAACATCACTTTTTTTTTTCCCTGAAACCCTGGCTTGCTAATATTCGTAAGTGCTCACTTCTGTGCAGTCGGCTTTTGATTTCTCTGATTAAACCAATAAATCAATAAATTTGAATGAATATGATATGTAGGCTTCAAATATCAGCAGTGTTTTACCTGCAGACACAATATGCTTTTCATAGATATGCCGACACCGTGTGGGGAGCACATACGATTTCTCTGAGATCCTACAATGGCCAGTTACTCTTTTTTTTTTTTTTTTTTTTTTTTTTTTTTTTTTTTTTTCTTTTTTTTTTTTTTTTTCTTGGGGGGGAAAAAAAAAAAAAAGCAGGGGAAAAAGCGGGGAACAAGCCCGTTTAAACGTAGTTGTGTTTGTAAATAACCTTTTGTGTTACAGTTACTTGCCCAGCAACATCGTCGGCCAACCTGGTTCTACCCAGCCTCATTTGCCTCTTCTTCAGCTAAGCGTCCTGGAGTGCCTGATGCACACGCCGAGAACTAAAAGTACGACTAAACTTGTAAGGTGGGTAGACTCAGAAATGACAACGCTGAGTTTTAGGATGAAATTCTCATCAAATCACATAAAACTTTTCAAGGCGGCAGAGTCACTTCAAAAGGCAATTATTGGAGCTTAGCTTGTTGACAGTTTTAAATTACAGCCTAAGTGCTCGCCTGTAGTTACGAAGTCTATCTCTTTTCGGGCTCCGCTTCCGCCAGTGCTTAAAGCGGCTTTTGCCCATACTCCGCAGGATCGGAGGGAGCGCCTTGCCGCGGACCTGCTCCCGGGTCGGGCTCAGGCTGCGGGGGACCGGGGATCTCCTGTACCCGGTGCCGGCCCGGGGGTGCCGGCAACCGGGGCCGCAGCACTCCGCGGGCGCGCAGGCCGGGGGTGCGGGCGGTACCTGCCATCTGCAGCGGCCGGGCGGGATGCAGGGGGCTGAGGGGGTCCCCGGCGCCCAGGCTGGCCCGCTCCACCACGTCGTGGTCCGCCCGGCAGAAGAGACCGTCCTCCCGCAGCGCGAATTCGTCGCCGGGGATGAGCTGGCGGCTGCAGGCCACGCAGCGGAAACACTCGATGTGGTACACCTTGGCGCGGGCGCGCATCACGAAGTCATTCTTGCTGAAGCCGATGCTGCACTTCGCGCACTTGATGCCGTATAACCTGAGTAGGGCCCAGCCCAGAGACAGGGAGAAGGGAGGGGAGACAGCACGGGGACGGAGTAGGGGAGGGCGGGGGAGGGAAAAAGGACGGGGAAAAAGAGAGAGAGGTTTTCACTCGCTTTCGTGGGCTGCCCGTGGCCCCTCGTAGCCGCTCCACAAAAGTTAAACAAGACTTGAAAATACAGAAGCCATAATGGGGAAAGGAATAAAAACAGATTCGGCTACTGCCGGTGCGCTGATCCCCCACTGTAAAAGGCAGCGGGGACCTGGACGCGGCGGTGGGCGAGGGGAGGGCAGAGGTAAGGGGCGATGGAAGTGGGAAGAGGGGAGAAAAAAAAACCGACCCTCTCCATCCCAAGGAGAGGGAACAAAAATCCGCCCCTCCTCCTGTCCCGGAGCCTGGCTGCAAGCGGCGGGGGCCACCCGTGCCCTCTCCCCCAGTGCAGCACGGGGACCCGACCCAGCCTGGCCGCACTGAACAGCCCGCCCGGGGACACCGGTACGGCCGGGACTGACGCTCGCTCCCCTCACACAATCGTGCCGGCATCGCCCAGAGTTGGTATTTCGTCAAGGAACCCACTCGCGACTTCTGCCGCTTATAGCGTGGCCGGGCTCCCGCCAGCCCAGCCTCCGGGCTGCCAGCGGCTGGGACTCTTCCCCTTATCCCCTCTCACCAGGTTCACTTCATACAACAGGCAGAGGCATATATGCACACCCGTTTACATACATGCACACTCGCATGTGTAACAGTGAGAGCCTTCTTCCCCGGTCCCTCCTAACAGTTATTTTCGATGCTCTGGCTCTGCAGACGGCCTCACGGTGCCTTCTCCCCTTCTGCTTTCTCCCACCTTGAACCAGCGCTCAAGCCTTTCAGCACGAGCAAAGGGCAGCTTCTGGCCGACAGCCCCCACAGCAGCTACTGGGTCTCTGGGGTTACTGCCTGGAGGGGGTGGCGGTCTCCTCGCCTCGCGTTCATCCATCAGTAGATGGGCAGGAGAAAACGTTCCAGCTCGGGTGCCTCTAAGCACAGAATCTCTCAGCTGCCACCGAGTACTCCTTTGCCAATCTCTTCGGTAGTAAGCAAAATTAACATCCTCCCGCAAATGTACAAAGACATGCACAAATGCACAGACACAAAAGTGGATGCAATCCACAGAAATGTAAAAGATGCTCTTAAATTGACCTCGTATTCATCCACACTCATTTCCTCACCAATACAATTCATTAGCGATAGTCTGTGATGTGGTTTTGTGGGTGCGTGTTTATCTTTAGCTGCTATGTCTATAGATATGTACTTGTCTTATATTCAGAGCTGTGTATTTTCGAATTACAACTTTTTGAGAAAGAAAAAACCCAAACAACCAAACTGCTAAACTACAAGAGAGCAGAGCGTTTGCAAAATGTATTGCATTAGTGGGTACAAAAGTCAGGGGGGTTGCCCACATGCCTGACAATTATAGATTGGTTCGTGGTCTAATTCAGAGTCCACTTGCACATAACGGACAATTTACTTTTAAAATTGTAGCAAATGAAATGTATTGTGCAAGAATTTAGAGTCGTATTTTTGTTTGTTTGTTTGTTTAAATTACCCTGCTGGGTTTCTACTGGAGGTAAGCAGGCACATCTCGGTTCCAAACCTTTTCCTTTCATTTGAAAGTAGTGAAAGGATGACATTTAATAGCAGGTCTCCACAGTGCGTTTAAAAGTAAATTATAATAATAATAATAAATTGAATCAGTTTTTGCCATGGTAAAACTTGGAGACTAATTCCATGACATGGCTTGTACGAATGATCTGATTACGAATTGTGTCCTGGACGAAGAAAGACTGAACGATTTTATTTCAATTCGGAATTACAAAGAAATTAGGAAAGATATCTTAGGGGGGTAGATAAGCACTTGTTTCCAAAAGTTTCCGTCAAGAAAAACAAAAACAAAACAAAACAAACAACAAAAAAACCACCACTGTCCATACCTTAGCGCCATTCAATCTTCTGGTTTTACAAACCCAGTAGAATACACTGGAACAGATCGGAATGACCCAGGAGCACTAATAATAAACACACTCGAAATTCCTGCTTTGCTTTCTCTATAGTGTCAGGATTGGCAACTCTCACATTTTATCAGTTACCAGATTTTAATGTGAGGAAGGAAGCGGTTCCATTATCTAAATATACCCAATTGTTCGTGAACAGATGATGGGCAATTTGATCTGCTCTGTCTAATTCATCGGTACAGATAAGATAAGAAAAGAAAGGCAGTCAGATATCACCAAAGGGGTTAATATTTAAAAAGATTAAATGTCAGTTATTTTAGTGAAGAAACGTTTCAGTCTGGGTTTCAACCTTCTCATAAAAAGATCTTTCACTCTGAAGGAAACTTCAGTTTTGTTTTTCTCTTTTTTGACTACTTATTGAAAATAGGCCTAGTTTAATTTTATTTTCGCCTGTGCATTTACTCTTACGGCATAAACGCTTGAAACGGTTTTCTTATGAGTGCTAGCCATTATGCCTTTACAAAAGCACAGATACGCATTTCTCAGGTTGTGTTAAAAAGCGATCAGTTCCGTGCTGCCCATAACATCTGCACTATTGAAAACAGTCTCCATTACCTACAATTTCCCACTTTGTTAGAATCACACGATACATTGCCAAAGTCCTCAGGAGGCTCCGGTAGAGTCACTATCAGCTTCCGAGTGTGGTTTTGTTTATACAGAGATTTGCATTTGAATTTGTCAAATAAAAAACTCTACTATACGAACTTTTTCTCTTGTCTGTCTACCTTTGGGGATATCAGTTAAAAACACACCAATTGCATTTTCACCCTCTTTATCGCTGTTTTTCCTCTCCCTATATCTATCAGATTTGTAAAGTTAAAAAAATATCTCACTGGGGAATTAAACAACGTAAATGGCGTACCTGATATAATCTCTTTTACAGTAGGTTTTGCCATCCCTAACAAAGCATGTACAGGTCTCGTCCAAATACTGATTACACTCTGCACACTTCAAACACGCCGCATGCCATTCCAAATCCGGAGAAACCCTCAGAATATACTGATCGTGAATTTGATTGCCGCAACCAACACATAGGGAAATCAGGCGTTTTTCTGAAATGAAAATAAATACATGATTGACTAACCGTTTACTCTCCTACAGAGATAAACACACTTTTAGTGTCGTTCCCTTATAGGGCGTACTCAGAGTGTTTTTTTTTTTTTTTTTTTTTTTTTTTTTTTTAAGAGTATTACACTTTTGGATGTTAATTGAAGCGTGCCACCAAAACCTTGCCTCGTTTAGAAAAAAGGCAGAACACAGGTTAAAATGCAGATGTGAGTAGTCTTCGGGGTGAAGGTCCTCGTTTTGAAAACCTTGCACAGAATCAAAACTCCATGCTCCCTTGTTGTTTTACTTTTTTTTTNAAAAACTCTCTTCTCTCCTTTTTTTTTTTTTTTTTTTTTTTTTTTTTTTTTTTTTTTTTTTTATTGTACACTTATTCGAATACCTTCCTTGCAGGGAGAGCACCTATGCGTTAGATTTAATTTTTCAAGAGGCTCTGATTGGAAACGTGGAACGCGTGGCTGATGCGCTTCCCATTCAGCCTTTTGCCATAGAAGAGGGGACTCAAGGCTGCCAGCAAGAACAAGCATCATTACGGTTGTCACTTGCTCTCTTTTGCAAGTCTAATGCTAATTCTCCCCGACAGACTAGGCGCTGGATAGTCAGACAGCCCCGCCGCAGTCTAGCACGAAGAGAATTTAAAGCTGGGTTGTAGGAGAGCCCATTTAAATCTCGCCTGCTCCCCAAACTTTAAAAGAGAACAGGACCCCAGGCTATTAACATACAAGGCTACAAGGCTAACACACAGCAAGCATTCAGGCATGGCAACAAAGGCACCTTCTCCACCATTCAAATGAAGTTCAGCTCTTTAGCAGCTCTCCTGCCTGAGACGATTACAATAGACAGCACAATTATTCCAACAACGGTAAAAATTCCGCCTTACTTTTTGGTGGGTCTCCCATGTCTCCCATATCTGTAAGAGGGTGTAATGTCCACAGTGAAATGGTGTACGGTTTCGTTTTAAGACCCCAAAGTAGGTTTGAGAGCTGTCGCTAAAAAAGTAAAATAAACAAATAAAAAAAATAGAATACTAACAAAAAGAAAAAAAAATAGAGACTCGAAATGAAAAAAGAAAAAAAGACAAAACAAAACACCACCGGCGTGGGAGACACTGTCAGGGCTGCGGAGAGAGAAGGGGGTGCGGTGCGGTGCGCGGCGCCGAGGGCGCGGCAGGGTCCGGCCGCGCGGTGCGGTGACGGTGCTGCGGGGTGCGGTGCGGTGCGGTGCGGTGCGGTGCGGTGCGGCGGCGCGGAGGGGACGGACTGGGCGCTGGCGGCTCGGGCACTCGCCTCGCCCTTATCTCTTACTCAAACTTCTCTGCTCCAACTCAGCCCGCTCGCCATTGGCCTGACGTCATGCGCGGGGACGTCATGGCCGCGCGGCGCCCATTGGCCGCGGGCGGCGCGGCGCAGCTGTTCTGATTATCATATTTCAGCGTCTGGCAGCACGGCGGCCCCGGCTCGGGCTCTCGGAGGCAACTTTTCCTCGCTCCTCATTTGTATTTCCCTTTATACTTTCTTCTTGTCGTTCTCCTCCATCCCTGCCGCTTATCTTCAGTCACACCTTTCTTTTTCCTTCCCGGCCCCACTCGGGCTCCCCCACCCCTTCCCCCCTTAGGCTCGCCGCGCCGTATTCACAATGTGCGTGTATATATACAATATGCATATATAAACGTGTGTGTATATACGCGCTTGGGGGCGGAGGCAGCGCTAATCCGACTATTTCCTACCCGAGCGTTTATCTTTCCCAGGCGGGAGCCACCGCCGCGGCTCTCCCGGGCGCGCTGCCCTGCGCGGGGCGATCTGGGCACGGCCCCGCCACGGGATGGGATTGTTTATGTTCTCCTCCATCCTCCTCCTCTCTTAAAACCGTGGATAAAAGCTTCATGTATTTCTATTAAACACAAGATCGAAGAAGGTACAAATATTTACCTTAAAACGTCCCTCAACACTCCCTTCGTTCTATTTATGTTTTCCAATACCTTTTACATCCTTTTCCTTTCTTTCTTACTCTCTCTCTTTTTCTTTCCTTTTTCTCTTTTTTATTTTCTTTCTCTTTCTTTCTTTCTTTCTTTCTTTCTTTCTTTCTTTCTTTCTTTCTTTCTTTCTTTCTTTCTTTCTTTTCTTTTCTTTTCTTTTCTTTTCTTTTCTTTTCTTTTCTACCCATCGGTAAACAGAAATGCATCCTGTGTTTAGACCGTGTCGTATCTTGGCCACGAATGAAGATTCTCAGAGAAGAGTGAAGAACTTCTACCTTTCCCCGTGGAGAATCCCTTAAAATTCTCATTTAAAAAAAA
>WBMW01003693.1:24513-79555 GCA_013396635.1 Penelope pileata | reverse complement strand
GGACAGTGTCAAATGCCTTGCACAAGTCCAGATAGATGACGTCGGTTGCTCTCCCTTTATCTACTGATGCTGTAACTCCATCACAAAAGGCCACCAGATTTGTCAGGCAAGATTTTCCCTTGGTGAAGGCATGCCAGTTTCCACCAATCACCTTATCTTGATTTTTCATGTGCCCTAGTAGAGCCTTCAGGAGGATCTGCTCCATGATCTTGCCAGGCACAGAGGTGAGACTGACCTGCCTGTAGTTTCCAGGATCTCCTTTTTTCCCCTTCTTGAAAATGGGGCTTATGTTCCCCCTTTTCCAGTCAGTGGGAACTTCACCAGACTGCCATGACCTTTCAAATATGATGGATAGTGGCTTGGCAACCTCATCTGCCAGTTCCTTCAGGACCCGTGGATGAATCTCATCAGGCCCCATGGTCTTGTGTACCTTCAGGTTCTTTTGATGGTCTCAAACCAGATCTTCACTTACAGTGGTTGGAACTTCCTTCTCCCAGTTCTTACCTTCTCTTTCTGCAACTTGGGTGGTGCGGCTAGAGGCTTTGCCGGTGAAGACTGAGGCAAAGAAGTCATTGAGCACCTCAACCTTCTCCACATCCCTTGTGACCAATTTTCTATTATAATTTCTTTCTGTGAGTTATTCCTGCTCAATAGAGTTCAGAGGAAGAAAAATGTGTGATTGAATGTATAGGAATACAATGTAGATTAATGGGATTATCTGGAACAGTCAATCTATAACCGTAGAAATACGGACTTTGAAGCCTAAGCATACCAATCCTTACTCAGATAATCAATGATGTTGATGCCAGTCAAACTGCATGTATGTGAAGTTTTACTCACATAAAACAGGACTTCTGTTACAAAAGTCTCAGTACTCGGAAATATTTCGGAGCTCTGTGGCAGAAAACTTACCAAATGGTGCTGTTTTGTTCAAGACGGAGCAATTTTCATACAAGAAAGTGCCCAAGTTCTTAAACTTTTTATTTTCTAAGATGCACACTGCAGACAATATATTTTTCCTTTTTCAGGATGGAACAATATGGAGCATATCACAGTCATTAGAATTTTTTTCATCAGAAGCCGGAAACATTCCTAATCTATGCTCTGTTACAGAAACAAAATTTATATGAGCTTCATAAAATTGTACCTAAGACAAACCCAATTTGCTCAAACCAATTAACAAAAGTGCTTTTATAGAAAAGAACTTGAACACTGGAAATTACTTATAGACAGTCAAAATACTGTTGAAATGGAATTGTTAGGCTTAAATATATATTAAAAATGAAGTATAATTTTATGAATCCTTTAATGCTTTCAAATTCAAGATCTAATGGCACAGAAACAATGGAAAAGAAATGAGGAGGGGCAAGAAGTGAAGTGGAATTCAGTGAAGCCATGCTAAAACTAGTCTTTCATAGAAGGAGTATTTTGTGGCTAGTTAATGGAAGTAGAATCATACATGATTGGGAATTGAAATATAAAGAGTAGCAGACATACTTTAGCAGCAGAATTTAAACAATGAATACAGTTAAATTTTAGTTCCTTTATTTTAGGTTTGTTGTATCCTTCTCAAAAACTTCAATCAAATATACAGTTAATCTGCCAACATCAACAAAATCTTTAGAAAACTTCTGACACATAAAAAGCATGCTTTTTACACTTCATGTAAATATTTATCTTTTATGATAACCTCATTACTCCATATTATTTTTTAAGAAAGTTTTTGGATTGCTAAATAAACAGCTTGATGCAATTTATATTCATTCAGAAACTCACAAGGACAAAATGTATATAGAGCTTGTGAATAGAACACATATAATCTGTACAAATCTACCAACTCACTGATAAATCTACCAACTCATTTCAGCATCCTCTGTGCAATCATCAATAAATTATGACTTTATAGATAGATTTTTAACTGATTAATTGCAGGTTTTCACAAATGAGCTTTCCTTTTTCTTCTTTCTTCTTTTTTCTTTTTTTTTTAACCTAAGATGTCAATAATAGAGCTATTACACTCATCGAGAAAAGAGTGTGCTGCTACAGCATTAAGCTTGTGATACTAACTTAAAACCATGGCAAGATTTTATTGGGAATAAAATGCTGAATATCTGAGAAAACATGCACTCTACTTTGCTTAGGCAATTCAGGAGCAGGCAGATAGATTTTGAAATAGGCAAACTAATCATTATGACTATTAATTTGCTTCATTTCAGTTCAATTACTTAAGGAGAGGTATGTAGATTGCTCCAAAAGTGATTGCGTCCTATTTATTTCCATGGAAATTACAACAGATACAAAGAGCACAATAACACTATTTGAGAGAGCGAATTCTCACCTACAAAACACTGTTTTTCTACATAGCTACCGCCATTAGCCATGCATTTTCACCAGTGATGAATAAGAGCTTGCACGCCACACTCGTCAAAATCTGCACCAGTGGAGGTGACCTGCTGTCACTGTCACCATTGCTGAAATGCACCGTGCACCACCTCACTGTGTTCACATCCACTGTTTGGTCTCCACAAATGCTCAGCAAGCGTCAATGAATGTCAGTGGGTGTTATTTTTTCTGCAGAGGAATTCACAGAGGAATTCAGTTCCACACCTTTGCTTCATCTGTGCTTCCATGTCAGATGCCATTTGGTCAGACTGCTCCTCCACTGCCATCTGTATCATGGCAACAAAATGTAATGGAATATTGGTGGGAAAGTTCAACCTCTGCTGCCGTACCACCATCATCTGCCTCTGACATTGTGGGCCAACATAACAAAATAGGAGGCATTACTTTCAGGGCAGTCTTCATACCTTCAGTCTCTGATTTCTGTCACTGAGCCACAGCAAAGAGTATCTGGGATGTGCCACAGAGCTGCAGTTCTAGGCCCTGCTTTTATAAACACTGAATACTGAGGATAGTCTTAAAACAGCTTAAAATTACTGTTGACTGATAGCTATTTAGTATATTGCAAAGGTGAACTGAATCCAGATGAAAATGTGCTGGAGATCATCATCCTGGTGAAGTCATGAACTAAATACAGACTATAGACGGTCTGTAGCTTGCTGAAATACACATTTTTGTATCGATTTAAAAGTAGGTATAGAAAGATTTCCAAAAATTGAGAAGTTGTAAGATGTTGTTATATGCAGATGACTGAAGAATCTCTCTTCAGTGCACCATTGTGGAAGTGACTTATGATGTTGAGACCATCCTTCAGGCTCCTATGTCTTGGGGCCCTAAGAGCTGATGTGAGAATGTATGGTCTTTTTTAGAGGACTGTTGTATCACATGTGCTGCATAGGTGTACATCAATGCTCTGGACAGAGTGTCTCATCAGCAAGACTTAGAGGTAGCTGTTATTCAGTTTTCTGTGCATCTGGCTGAGTAAAAAGCTTAACAGCTTCTGTGCATCACTGACATCAGCAAAGAGAGAGTGGCCCTCAAGGCATACATCAGTATATTCATGGTGGATACAGAAAGGTACCAAGGCAATATTAGTTATACTTCCTTTAAAACCTGTAGTCTGGTTGCTTTGATCATAACTAGAAATGATAGTAGCATTACAGTCCCCCGAAAGAATCAAGGCTTAGCATGTTTGCCACCATAAAAATGTAATAAAAATAAGTCCTGCCTCAAACCTTTTAGAATATACAATAGCAGTGAAGGTAAGGAGGGAAAACAGAAATGGCAGAAAAAATGAGTTTTTGAAGATTCAACAGCATACATGAAAGAACATGGAATGAAATGTAGATTTTCTGAATTCTCGGTGTATTACATGCTCAATATGCACAATCACAGAAGTACAAGGGTGACTTGATTCAAGAAAATTGGTGTAATTACATCAGTAATACAACTTTCCCTTCCATAATCTTTGTCATTTTTCTACAAGGAGAATCTGGTACCCTGGGCTGGACATCTCAGCTTACAGGGATAAGGCAAGGTGCATGATCCCAAATGGTGTCTACTACGATGATATTTTCCTGTGGTCTGCATGATGATCAAACATAGCTCATGAGTGGGAAGCATCTGAATACCAATTAGGTCTCCAGTCTTTTCCAAGTTCTTAGCTTTGAATACTGCATGAAAGCACTTTAGTCTAGTTGGGATTAATAACTTAGTGACTTCACAGATTTTTTTTGAGTAAGTAGAGCAGAGATCCCCCCAAAACAAACAAACAAACAAACAAACAAACAAAGCAACAAAACAAAAAGCAAAGCAAACCCACAATGTTGCAGAAAAGAGAGAAGTGCTGATGTCAGGAACCTACAATGGTATAGCAATTGTAAGGTTCAGCCCAGATGTAGGTGAGAATACTCAAACTGATGCCTTCCATCACAGATATCACGGAGCACCAACCACCTAGTTGTTACCTTGCAGGGAGCAGGGAATGTGGAAAAGCACAGACATCCTCCAGCCACTCTTCTGAAGATATACAACTGTGAACAAGAGGTTTATTGAACCAGAAAGCAAGAACAGGAAGAAACATGTTTCTGAAGCTCAGTGACAGGGTATTGACTTGAATGAAGAAAAACCCAGCCAGTGGAAGTTTCATATAATAATTGGGCAAGGAGTTAGAAACAAGGTCTTCTCTGTTCTTCAATATAATTAAAGAACCATATTCCTCTTGTCTTTTAGCTCATTAAATCTTAAATTAATTTCTGATCTGTGAGGAAGTCAGTTAAAGTATCAGAAACAAAATACATGTTAGCAGAGCTCTGTGCCCAGTCTGAGCTCAGGTTACTCCATATGTAGCTGGGGTGGGCATATTCCAAAGCCTCATTCTTTGTATACTTAATTAAGTATCTGTAAAAGTGCCTAATATTGACTACCAGTAACATACCAGTAAGAGCACAACAGAGAATTAAAAGAAAACTTTGTGTTTTCTATTAGTTCACATATTTACTCTCAGATCTTTCTGAAAAATAATTATCAAGGTCACATAGCATTATTTCTTGTTTTTAAGTCAAGAGAACACTAATGTATATTGATTGACTGACAACAAAGTACTTTCAATGTGAGTTTTGAAACAAGTGAGTATCACTGTTATGAGTGCTTGCAGATTTTTTCATGGTTTAGATTAATAAATACTTGGAAAATGACAAAGGCAATGAGTAGACAGACGAGAAATCTCTTGAATGAATCTCTTTCTATTCTTCACCAAGTCCTCAAACGCATTACTAATGTCAACTGTGGATGGTGGTAGTATGACCATTCAGCTATCCTGTGCTGATGAAAGGGTTAATGGGCCTCATTATAAGAAACATCGTTATTTCTCGTTCTTCTCTCTGAAAAGTGTCCTCTTTCTTCCTCCTAGTCCTTCTCTTCCATCATAATGTGAGTACTATCATTTTCTTTTTCTTCTCCTTTACTTTTTTCTCTGCAATCTCTCACAGACTCTTCAGACCATTCAACCCAAGCCATTCTATGATTACATGATTCCCAAATCTCATTTTGCTTTTTGTCCTTTTGTCCTTCTCTTTCTGTAACCAATATAGAACACTTACAAGCATATCCGGTATACAAAACTTACAAGCATTTTACTTATATTTAATAATCAGTAGCCCAAATATTGCGATTAAGAAGATTGGTATTATCTTTCCCAATGCATGGTTAGCAAAGTTCAGACTGAGCAGTCAAGCTAGATAATGTGAATTGCAGTAGTGAATTGCTGTAAAGCACTGTGAACAATACGTGAACAGAGAACAAATAGTCCAAGCTGGTGGAAACAGGATATGTTTGGACGGATCTGGAGGTAGCAACTGGAAGTAGATGGGAATGCTGTCTTATGCCTCAAAGAAAGGGTTAGTTCAGAAAAGTAACCAGCTATCAAATTAAAGAGCAAAGAAATGTTTTACTCTGCATAGTATTTTGCATGATGTATAGTAGTGTGAAAAATAGTATATATTATAATAGTATATATTATATATTAATAATAGTATATAGTATATAAATTAGTAACACTGTTGCATTCAGTGAACCAGACTATCTGTTAGTTTTAATGTGTTGCTTAATCAGTAAACAGTGCAGGATCTTAGTTGTGCTTGAGCCTGTAGTCTAACGGGAAAATGGGACTGGTGAAGAAACAAATAAGCAAGAAGAAAGTGATTCGTGAAGTAATAAATTATTAGGAGAGTACATCCGCTGCAGTAGGAATGAGCTGAAGAACTTCAGGCCTTTGTTGAAAATTACCTCCCAGTTGTCACTTAGTTTGAATATTTAACATGATATTTAACTAAATGGTATGTATCTTGTTGTGTAGTGCAGTTTTAGTATGGTTCTGCTTTTCATGTGTCACCTAGAGTTTGGATTTATGTTTCTTACCTAAAGTTCATGTTTCCCTGAAATTTCTTGTTAGTTCAGCAAATGAGGAAGGTTAGGAGAAGACTCATTTTCTTTTCATATCCCTATACAAAAAATCACATTTTTTTTCCCACAAAGTTGGGCTGACAAATATCTGAGTCTTAAATGAAGGAAGTGTCATTGGGTGTTGGTCATTTATTGTGTATAATATAGCATAGCAAAGAGGTGTTTAAGTTTTCATTCAGTTTTTGTATTGATTTTGGCCAATACCAATGAGCCACAATTGCTGACTGGGTTAGATTTTAACAGAACACGAAACTTCTGTGTACAACAAAGGATTAAAAACTCCATATGTGTATGAAAACCAGGATTCTTCTCTAATATTGATTCCAGGGGTTAAAATCCAAGTGAAATATTGTGAGTGCATCAGTAAAATCATGAGACTTGGCAATAAGGATCACCCAGAAATTCTGTACTGTAGCCAAAATCAGCATAGCTTAATTAAATTAAATTTTCACTGCATCTCATTAGCAGTAGATCACATTAGTGACTTCCCACTAGTAGGTGCCTCTATGCTGGAATTTTTAGTGTGCTATAAAAATCTGAAGAGTCAGACAGATGGCAGGTTATGTAATGAAAGCTGGAGGTCTGAAAAATTCTCTGTGATTTACACAGGTGTAGGCCCATGTGCACGTGTTTTTTTTTATCATCCTCCACATGGAGACAGAAGTTGGAGACTTCAGGCTCACTTATTTGAAGCAGACTGCCAAAGTGGGAACAGGAGTCCTATTTCTGCTGTTGCTACACTTTAAATAGACACAAATACAGCAACTTGAAGGTTGAAGATTGTTAGATGCAAGCATCTCCAGAGATGATAAAGGAATTGATTTGGCAGAAGATTTCACAACTCCAATAGAAATGAAAATATATTTAAAAAGAAACATCATAACCTCATATTTCAGAAAATCCCATGAAACAAAGCAAAATATAACCTACCAGACATCCAGAAAAATTATAGCTAGACCTGATAGGATCTTTGTTGTGCAACTCCAGTCTCATCCTCATTTTTATTTCTATTGCTATTGCTACTTTCATTTATGTGCATTCAAGTTCCTTAAGATAGTGTTTACTTAAGTTTGACAGTTGGCAGCTTCACATAACGAAAGCAAACCAACTTCATCCAGAACAGCATTATTTTGTATGATTCCTGGTGACTGGATAATGTGTAATGTTTTACTTGAAACTGTAATAAAGTTTAAATTAAAATTCTTAAGGTTTTCAATAGGAGTGGAAAAATTTTGATGCTTCTTTCATTTAAATGCTATATTTGTCGGACTGCCTAATCAAGACAACAGCATTTATGCACTTTGTATGGTTATTTTTTGTGAGTTTTGGCCTCGAGAACAAGGCCAAAGAATGACACTGTACAAATATTTTCTACATTTCTCTACTTAATATTTTTATGTTTAAGGTCACAGAGAATAAATAAATACAACATCCTTATCATTTAAAAATTCATGCCTTCACAGTGCTGAAGTTTTTCTAAAAACCTGGCTAGACAGGAAAATTTGCATATATATTTAAGTTAACGTGCTGTAGCCTCGCCTCTTAGGTTACCATGCTTTCTAGAGCTAGGTTCTAGATTTCTTTACATTTCTACAGTGCCATAGTTGTGCATGCAGATAGATATTAAGGAATGCATGAATTCTTCAGTGAGGTTGTGTTGCCCGCACAATAATCACATCCATCAGGGTACAGTAGCTGTAGGAAACATGACCCGTGGAAGTCTGCCATGAAGTCCTGCCAGACTAAGTAGAGAGGCCACTCGAAGTCATTCTTTTTTTCTCCCCAGTACATCTTAAGAGTAGGGTATGATATTTATTATTCCCTAGGTATGATACTCACTAAGAGGTAGAGATTTTTTCACCTATGCAAACTAGAAAATATGATTTTCACTGATCTTTGTAAATAAAGCTCTGGGTTGTCTGATGTATAGAACAAAGATGTAGTAATGTTCAGAAAAGGTGCCGTGTTTCCAATAGCCCTTTCTGCTGATGGAGTAGTGCCATCAATTTATCAGAGGTACTGAGGTCTGGCATAGAATGCTCAATAAAAAACTCTTTCAACCTCCTCCTGCCTAATCCAAATTCTTTAAGGCTTCTGCAGGTAATTCTTGTCCCACGACCCTCTCAATTTTTTGCTATTTGACATCAGGGTTAAGACAGCTATTCACTCCTAGTCAGACAACAGTGTACTACCAGCCTCAATGGTTGTTTGTTAGATGTCTTAAGGACAGCATCTTAACTGGATGACATTATTAACAGCCTGATTTTAATACATAGAAGAATATTAAATTGGTAGGAGCAAGTGTTATTTCAGTGGAATATATGTCTGTATCTTTTATATGGGAGGAGAACAAAGAATTGTTTATTGTGTTATAACATTCTGCATTGCTAAAAGTCATAACAAGTCTGTTTCAGTTATGAAGTTTCTATTTGATATCTGTGACTTTACACATTATGCATGTAACATATCTGCTCCCCTCTCCTTACCAGTGAAGAATTTTTTGAGTAAGTATTGTATGGTACCAATTTTACTACTGTTGATGATTCTCCCCTTCAATCTCAGAAAGTGTCAAATAATGTTTCCCCAAAATGGCTTCAAAACTGGTAGTAATTTCTGTATCCCAAACTGCTTCCTTCTCTGGAAATGTGTTTTGGAGGAAGCACATCACCTGTTTGGGAAAAAGAGACTCAGTTTCATGCATCATGTTTACTGTAGGGAAAGGACACATAAAGCAGACCTGGCCCCAATAGTATGAACAAAGGAGGCTGTTGAAACATGCCATAGGTTCTTGCTGCCTTGTGTAATACTTTGTGTGGAAGTCACAGTTTCCTGTACATGTAGTGGATGTTTGAACACTGTCATCCAAATTGGAGCCATGGGGAACCTGAGAGGAACTCTCGTATCCCATTCTACTTCTGTAATTAAGAATAATGAGAATCTTTAGAGAAGCAGAGAAGAAACTATTTTGTAATGTTGTTTTGGCTTCTTCCTGTGAAACATGACTCCTGCAAGATTTCTCTTTAGGTGAGGAAATAACTTTTTGGCTTTGCTCTTGTATTTCCATCTGGAAATTCCACAGCTTTAGTCGTCAGGAAGCTCTTGGTAATGGAGTAAATTGTTTTCCTGTGGCTCTGTCATCTTATTCATCTTTTTTGCTTTGTTTTGTTTATAAAAGATATTCCCAAGTGTGCATCCTATCTACTTAAGGGAATATATCTCATAATTTGACCACATATAGTCGATTTACCTTGAATGAAGTCTTCCAAATATGGACTTCATTGCTGACAAAAGGGAACCAGTGGTCTCAGTGTGATTGGTATTGCTTCTATCTTATGTAGAAAACACAGAAAGTCTTAAAGGTAGAATAATATGAGACTGGTGTCCTACAGTGTTCCACAAAAATCAGTTTATGACTTCAGATCAGCTCAGTGCGTGGATACAGATGGGCTATTAAGACAAAATGACCCTTAGAACCATTCTTAACTATTTAACTCCAGCTCCAGTTGTTATTCTATTAATCATGATTGATCTGGAGTCCCTGCACACCTTTGTAGTGAGAATGTAGGGTGATTTTGTCAAGCAGAATCCCAGAATTTGCATGTCACATTCTTAGCACCCTCTTTATTTCTGGCTGCTCGTTGTTCACTGATTTGGGTCTCCAAAGCCTGCCATTGGTTTGCAGCTGTCCTGGTTTCAACTGGCAAAGAATTGATTTTTCCTTCACAGTGTCTGGTATGATTCTACATTTTGGCTTTGGGAGAAAAACAATATTGATAACATACTGAAGTTTTATTTGTTGCTGAGAAGTGTTGTACAGAGCCAAGGATGTTTCAATTTCTTTTACTGTCCTGCCAGAGAGGAGGGTTCAGGGGGTGCAGGGAACTGGAAAGGGGCAGAACTAGGACAGATGACCTAAACTGGCCAAAAGGATATTCCATGACACATAACATCGTGTGAAAAACATTTTAAAAAACTGTGGAGAGTTGGCAGGGAGGAGCTGCCGTTGCTCAGGAACTGGCTGGGCATTGTTTGGTGTGTGGTGAGCAATTGCTTATGCAACACTTGTTATGTAAATATATACTATTTTAATTACTATTTGTGATGCAGCCAGCTTTCCAATAGAGATTTTAAAATTCTTGATTCATTCAGTGCTTGACTTTAATCAGTTCTGAACTTTCTTTATCTATTTTATTCAGGAAATTTACTTGAGATATATGCTAGTGGAACAAAGATTGGAATTTGTTCCCTGCAATTATTCTGTTTGCATGTATATATTTCTAGCTACTTTGTGCCCATTCCAATGGGACCTAAGCTCTTGCTAAATACTTTAGAATTCCCTTTGGCATCAGGCATATTGTGAAAGCTATATGTCATTGCAAATAATGTGAACTTATCTGCTTGCATACGGAGTGGAATATAGAAGAGTGTGTGAAATAATCACATTATTCTGTTTAATGTGCTTCTTATGTAGAACCAATGTAGAATGGATGGCATTTAAAACAGTCTTTGTCTAAAGTCAATTCTAAGACTGAAGATGGTTGGTAAATGAGAATGACACCTATAAGATCTGTAGCAGCACTGTATATAATGCCAAAAAGCAGAGCCTGCGGATTCGGGTCCTGCAAATTATTTTATCTATTATCTTCACAAATCTCCACAGAAACTGAAAGCATTGTTTAGGAATCCCAAATCTATTCTTGAATAGTATGATATGCCTAAAGGATCACAGCCTTGCAGTGTTATGTCGTTCAGTGCTTTTTCTAAATATTTTAATTGGATCTATCATTCCTCGTCCTAGTGAGTAAGTACCCCTCCTAAAAATTCCTCACAAAGCCCAAATTGACATTAACATGCACTATTTCAGAGAGTCCAAGCTCTGAAATCTCTTTGAGATTTTCAGAGAATACTTGGTATCTCAGGAACAGGTTCACCACTACCAAAATGGACGTTGGTTAATCACTGAGCAGCCATGGTGCTTCAGTGTCCACCAGTCAGAAGCAGAAAGCATTGCTGCTGGTCCCTGAGCACATGAGGTGAAGATAGAGTCTCCAGACCTTACACATGCTGCAAATCAGTCATTTTATTTGCGTCATCCCAATATGTAACAATGATACCCCCATTTAACAGCACATATTAATGTTTAAGTTTCAGCTAAAATTTGTATGTCATCATATTCAGCAATAATAATATCCAAGTTAGCATTCCGAGGCTATAGTTCTTGCTACTTAGTCACATGGGTATGCAAAAGAGACAAGAAGTCAAAATAATCCTACCAGTGTCTACAGGTAAAGCAAGGGTGCAACACTTTGTGCTGCAGCAGTCTGAAAGCTGTAACAACAGGAAAACGACTATTACATACTTGAAAGTTAATTATAAAATTCAGTCTAAATGTTCCATAATATATCACGTTCATTCTTAAATTGTCAGAAAATTTTATTAGCAAATCCCTTTCTTAAATGGTATAAACTTGCTTGTAACTACTTAACTCTTAATATATTGGTTGAAAATACTTAGGAAAATGAACTTTTATATTTTCTTCCTCTATTTAGGAATAAATTGTATTTTGACCAACATGACACACACACATGAAACACTTTTGTATTTGACAACAGGCAATATATATATATATTATTTTGTGTGCTGAGATGAAGATGTCCTATTCAAATGCTACAACTAGATGTTACACAGAAACTGCGTATATATATATAAGCAAATATATATATATATTATTTTGTGTGCTGAGATGAAGAATGTCCTATTCAAATGTTTCTACTAGATGTTACACAGAAACTGCAGTAGAATTTTCAATGTCTTTGCTGAGCTCCAGTATTCCATTCAACCCCTCACTTTAATATCACGTAAATATGCAATTTATACATTTTGTATAGACAGCACAATGATATTTCAGATTGCCAGTATTTCAATAAGCCAGTGCGAAGTAGAGCCATCTGCAATCTGTAGGCTGAGCATAGAAACAAAACGATCTTTTTAATTCAACCGTGAAACCATGGCATTCCAAAAATGGCATATTGCAATGTGTCCTAGAGCATTAGATATCTGTTAATCTTTTAGCAGCTTTTTGTTCAAGACGTCTCTTTGAGCATGAATGCTTGTTTCCAGAGAGAACATGCTCTTATTTTAGGGGGGGCAGGTAATGAAGTCTACTGAAGATATTTGTCAGGACACCAGATTTATTATCCTTCTCTTTTTCAAAATATACCATGTAATTGGTAATCTCTGGAAAACTGATTTAACATGTCATCTAAAAGATATTACTGTATTATTACTAGCACACTAGCCAGAATGCAGACTACAAGGGGGTGAGTAGAAGGAAAGTGTCCCCAACTTTCAGACACAAAATATCCTGACACAGCAGTGACAGCGACCCCTGCCATTAAAATTGTATCTTGCATGTTTGACTACATTATCTCTCTTGGCGTGATTTTCAAGAATTAAAAAACTTTGTAATTACAGTTTTGGTGAAGTAGACATCTTGTTGAGATAAAACATCTCATTACAGTAATTTCAAATGCCTGCATTTTTTTTTTTCCCCTAATACATGAGAAGGCTTTTTTTGCAAATAAACATGACTCACAGGCCACTGATGGAAAATGGCTACTTGACTATGCAAGCATTAGGGTGGTATGCGCCTTGACTCCTGGAATCCTGCAGCATAGTGTTGGGTCAAGAGACTTCAGAGAAACAAATCAAAATGCCAAGATGCTATTCAGCATGAACGAGGGATAGCAGAGTAGTGTGTTCACTGCTACTTAGGCTTGCCATACGTGTTCTGCAAGATGCAGTATATAGTCTGTTCCTTTGTAACATAAGTTAACATATCCTTATTCTTCTAAAGGATAATGACAAAAAAGCATCATGTTTGTTTCAGTCCTGGTTACAACATACTTATTTACCGTTACTCTTTACAGGTGTCTGCACAATCAGTTTCACAATATGCTCTGTTTTTCTTGTTGTTTTTTTTTCCCCCCCTTAAAATAGGGCTTGGAATTCTATGCTTTCAAGATGTGAAATGCCACATAGTATGAAATAGAATCCATTGCTTGAAGGAATTTTAGAGTGTTATGAGATTATATTTCATTTTACAATGTCAAAGGTTCCACAGGCAAAAATTTGCAACAGTTAACAAGTATGACCTTTAAATTAGTTACATGAAATTCAAAGCATTAACTTTAATATTAACTCGCGAGCAGTACTTTTTTGCCTAAAAATTGTGGTAGAGACAATGAATCCAGCAGTCCTTATTAATATCACATTTGTGAGTGATACCAGAGTGGTGATTCACATCAATAGCTCTTACTTGGTAAGTAAGAGAACAAGATCAGACCACGTGAAAGTGATGATCCTTAAAATAGTTAGATTAAAATCGTAAATCAATCATTAGACATTTCCAGAAATAAGCATGTAAATAAGCCTCTACTTTTTGACTAAGTTTTTAAATACATGCTTTGGAAAATTCATCTTGATGTGCTAACTCGTGATGAATCCTGACAGATCTGTCCACATATCTGTGACATAGACATATCCATATAACTATTGATGACAGTCAAAGTAATTTTCATTTTATTATTTCAATTGTTATGTAGAGCTTGATGTCCTTGTTACCTACCTTAAATCATTGATTCTTGAAAAGATATCTTTCAAAGAAGATAAAAGTAGCTAATAAGAGAATGTGCTTTGGAAGTCCATCAGTTTTGGAAGACAACATCACTTCTACTATCACCTATATACCTATCTATTTTGAAGTACACAGACATGACAAAGATACTTTCCACAGGTATGGCATAGAACCCAAAGGAGAAGCATGCTTACTACAAGATGTGCAACCTTTTCCACTCGTGTTTCTCATTGAAAGTTAAACATGAAAAGAAATACTTTATAATTCATCAAAGTAAAATAACTGCACACCTAAGAGCTCTACTAATTTTAATGAATTCTGTTGCATCACCAGATATTATTTGCATGTAATATATTTTGCAAGACTAAAGAATAAATCTACAAAGTAAAAATAATTCAGAAGTGTTGCCTTTGCTTTCCAGTATATTAATCCCACTCTCCAAGCTCTAAAGAATATTTTAAAGTTCCATTTAAATAGGAAGAACTGGGTGTATATTCCAAGTCATGCATATGTTACTTCTACAGAAATTGCTGATGCTTAAGCGCTGTTTATACTTCCAGTGCCTACATTTGAAAAAGGATGTTGAAAAAAAAGTAGTAGGAGACAGGAATTAGCCTCTGTGTGATTGGATGAGTGGAAAGCCTCTCAGTGGGAGACTTAATTCAATGTGTTTCGGACACCGAAAAGGAAACTGTAAGTTGGGTTGCTTATAGTGTCTAAATCCTTTCACATTGGGTAAATACAGCCATAAAATGAGACTATCAAGAAATTAATGGCAAGGATCAACACAAAGCACCTGAGGCCAGACAAATTCAAATAGGAAATGAGATGCATTTTTAATGATGAATTGTGGTCAGTCACTTAAACTTCCATGTGACTAAATCTCGAATGTTAGGGTGACTTCAGATACATGTTTAGAAGATATGTTTTGACTAAAATCAAGTTAGTGATACTCAGTGCAGTGTTAGTGGTCCAGAACTCTCCAACTATGTTTATGTGACCAAACTGTTTAGACTAAGACTAAGACTCAAGACTCAAGTTCTATGCCAGCTTGAAGCTTTCTGTATGTGATTGATGTTTTGGGATGCAGGATGATTAATACAATTTTTCTTGATCCTAATATGTCCTTTGGGATCTAGGTTAACTAAATAGTAGAATGAGTTCTATCATTTCATGACTTCAATAGTTAGATTTTTTTTTTTACTGTATACACTGTTTCTTTATAAGTAGTTTTGTCTTCGATAAAATAAACCAAGGGAAATCTAGTTGTACTCCACATGGCTCAAAACTAAGATTGTTTTAACATGAGATTTTTCTACACCACAAACAAAATAGATGTTATTTAATATCTTAGAGGAGATTTCATTCATATTTATGTCACCTTACGTTTACACTGACACGCATCTCCGTTACCTGAGAATTTTTCACACTCTAAGAACCACATTCTCTGCAGTTCATTATTTACGAAATAAGGTTTAAATCAAGATTTTACAGTTAATTGGTGAGCTTCAGTCCTTTGTTTCAGCACTTCTGTGGTAAGTGTGGAACTGGAGGGTTAGACTGGAGAGTTGATGAGAACAGCATTATGACTGTGAAGGCACTGAAGTGTGCTGTCCTCCTAGATAAGGTTCACTGGAGGGTATGCAAACCTAGGAGGATAGATTTTGCTTAAAATGAAAATCCATAAGTTGCTGTGACTTTTACAGGCTGTATTTTCTTATCAGAGCCACTGCAAAGCACAGATAAAAAATGTACCCAGTATCTACATCCTAAATTTTCCCCAAATTTACTCAGACATTAGCTGGTAGACCCAATCCAGTACTCTTCATTGCTATATATAATGATTCATTGACTTCCAACTTGACTTCAAACAAGACAAGTATTTTCTATATTTATTTTTCAAATTGAAAATTAGTGTACATATGGCAATAAACCATAGATCTTTCAACTTCCGTTTTCTGGCTAATTCCACAGAATTACAGTGAAAGCATGGAAATTAAACCAGTCCCTCACTCTTGTACAGCCATTCTAGCACAGGATGATATAGCTGAAAAAAAAATAGTTGCTTACTTTATGTTCAAATGGTTAAGGTAAAATAATTATAATTATCCTGGAAAAAAAATTGTACCAGATGAAGCATAACTTACAGGAGGCTAGCAGGCAACAGATCAGTATAGAAATGGTTTCTTACTGGAAATGATCTTGAACTAGGGGTTAAGAAGAAGAATGTGTGGGAAACCTTGACAACTCTCTTTTACTACACAACAATTTGCAAAAAATCTTACTTTTATAGTAGATTTCGGAATAATAAATAGAGCTTCTTACAATTAACAAAGAGGAAGAAAGTTTGTTGTGCTACAAGTGATTCTTTATATTCTAGGTAGAAATCTGTGCAATGTATTATCCAGGTTCTGGTATCTAGCTATAATACAATATTTAGCAATTAGAGCATATTTCAGTTTTTCTTTCTGCATCAGAAATTATTTAAATAGTCTGAGACACAGTTTTTTATGACAATGGTATCATCTGAAATAATTAGTAGAAATTAGTGAGCTGGGATGCTTAAAGGGCAGTATTGTTAAAACCAGAACACCTATTTTACTTTCTCTTATATTTTTTAAATGTCACTATGTGCTAGCAGTATACAGCTGGAAATAATAACCATTTTCAATTACTTCATCTTTGATGCTTGCCAAAAAGAATATGCAATAGCATGTTTAATTCATCATGTTTTGTTTGTACATTAATAAAAGGAAATTGCATAGACAGGAACTGCGAAGTACAGTATAGGAAATGTAATGAATAGACAGCAAAAGGTCGGGTTTGTAAGTGCAGTGCTCATTTACAAGCTATGGAGTTAAAGTAAAATATAGCTCAAAGCAAACTGTAGCTGTGCATTCAATATTTGCAAAACAAATTAAAAGTACATTTCAGTTTCTTGAAACTTTATTTCAAATGAGCAATCTTTTCCTTTAGAAATAGTGTTAAAGCTTTCAATTGGACTATCAAGTTTTTAGCTGATTCAGTGAAAATGCTCCATAATGATTCCGTAAACAAGTCCTTTAAAGGAACTGGATTAAATTTGGTGCATGAAGTCAGAAGTTATCACCTATAGATGAATTTGGTGTATTGCATTTTAAATGCAGTTATTTTTATTTCATTTTTGCAGAAACAATGGAGAATAATGGAGACACCTTGAAAGAGGAAAGTATAAATTTGGTACTTTCAACTTGGGAAAATGAAATTATCTGTGACTGACAATTCTGGTATCCTTTCTTTTTATTTTGTTAAATCTCATTTGCATTTGCTATTCTCAGACTTTTGAGATCTTGGGAGACCTTTTAGTCAGGGGAAAAGAAGAAAGGTAATAAGGAGCAGAATTAACATTTTTTGTGATTATTACCAAAGTTCAGGAGCACCCAAGCATGCAAAGGAATTGAGAAAGGAGGAAGAACTGGGAATAACGTTGAGGCTCTATTTGCTTCTTTGCACAGAAAGGAGCAGTTTCAGCTCATACTCAACAGAAAATATAATTTGCAGTATCTCTAAAACTAAGAAACCCTGGAGTAACACTTGAATAATGAGCTTATAATGAGTTTATAATGAGCTCCTTTGGGAGTCAGTCCTTCCACCTACTAGAATACAGCTATTTTTCATTTTTCACGGCACGAAATGCCAGCTATGGCAGCTATGGTACTGTGGTAAAACAGAAAATCCATGCCACAGTACAGAAAGAGATACAAGGCTGTACTGTTCTGTCACAAGTGCAGGCAGGAGTTCAGGTTAGGTCTTTCACACTGGGTTGCCTCAAGCAGCCTGCATGTCTGTTCCCTCTGCAGTAGTGCACAGCAAACAAAAACAGAGTGGAAAGAGGCGCAGACATAAAAGGGGGAAATTCTAAAACCATACAGTCTTTTGGGTTTAGGGAAGAAATAGCTAGCCTTTCAAGCAGAATTCATCTCTCATTCCTTGAGTGCTGCGATGTACTCCTTCTTCTGTAGACCAAACACAAATTCAGCACAGAGTTCCAAAACACAACTAAATCTAGTATAGAAACAAATTTAAGAACTGAAAACACAGACTGAATTAGTTAACTGCAGATTACTCCTGTTGGATTTGAACAGTTTGCTGTGATAAGCCAAGGAATATGAAACTTCACAGTGAAGGGAAGTAAAAATTTCTTTACACATAACATTTGCTGTGGATTAACTGGAATTGCATCATGTTAAACTGCCTTGAATCTGTACTCTACAGTTCTTCTAGTATAAATAACGTCGTGTTATCATAGATTATTAATCCTTCTCTGAAAGTTGGTTTCCTCAGATATGATCTGAATCCATTCTAATGCAATTGCTGTGGATGCAACATCCTGAAACAGCTGTCATGCAAGTAGTCCACTCTGTTTTGCTGGCTACCACAGTCAGATTATCTGTTAATCTCCTAGTCACCTCCTGAGGTCATAGCGCACATGTATCACCTAACAGGTTTAAATGCTAGTACATGGGCATTTGTATTCTTTTGGCCCAGAATCCCTGTAACTGTATAGTAACATTGAGATACACCTTGTATGTGAGCGTAAATCATTCCTGAGATTCGGCTGTTGGGGAAAGAATGTATACAGGGCCATTTGATGAACATTTAGCATAGATATGAATGCTAGTGCATCTATAACAACCGTCACAGAAAAGTTCCTCATCTTTATCTATGCAACAAGAACATTAGGAACAGTAATAAGGCTCCTGGAATCTCATTGCAGTGTCAAAAGTGTGTTTCCACCCCTTCCTCTCTAGTATGCTAATGTACGACATCCCTCACTTCCATATCATAGATTCATACCTTGCCCTTGTTTTTCCTATGCTTTCTGTCTTCACATCACCTGTATAAGAGGAAAGTCTCTCAGCAAAGCTGAGATGAAAAAAAAAAGATGAAAAAAGATGCTAAAAATGAAGATCTACGTAATTCTTTTGAAGCACATGGCATTTAAAGCAGAAATGTGCCTTAATTCAGCCATCTGATTTCTTGGAACAAGGACAAAAGGCTTTAATTTTCAATAGCTTTTAACTTTATACTCACAGAAATCCTAATATTCATTATCATGCTGAAGATTTACAACATTTGTCTTAGGAAGTTCATTGATCTTTCCTTAAAAAAAATCAGGGATGTTCTGGTTTCAGCAGGCAGGCCTGGAAACCCCACACAGCCTTTCGCTCACCCCCCCCCTCCTCCCAGCTGGGATGGGGGAGAGAATCGAGAAATAAGGTAGAACTCGGGGGTTGAGATAAAAACTATTTACTAACAGAAAGAAGAAAATAGAGTACAATAACAGTAATGATAATTATATACAAAATAAGTGATTGTACAAAGCAATCGCTCACCGACCGCGACCGATGCTCAGCCAATCCCCAAGCAAACGGGCCCTCCCCGCTCACTTCCCTTCCTTATATTACATGATGTCATATGGTATGGAATATCCCTTTTGGTCAGTTTGGGTCAGCTGCCCCATTCTTGTCCCCTCCTAGCTCCCTGCGGCCCTCCCCCCAGCCTCTTTACTCTCCTGGCAGAGACATACAAATGTCCTTGGTTCTGTTCAGCGCTGCCGGGTGTTATCAGCCATGTTTTCTTTCTAGAACCAAAACACAGCTTTGTAGCAGACACTGAGAGAAAGTTTCAGTTAGAAACTAAGACAAGGGAATATGTTTATATTCATCGGTGTCATTCTTTACCAGTCACTGAAATGCCCTGTTTTACTGTATAGCAGAATTTATAGTTTTACTGACTTCACAAATGCACTTTATTACGTTGCAGATAACAATAATAAAAAAATCTTCTCAAATATTTATTCAAAGTTTGATAAAGTAGGTGCAAGAATTATAAAATTCTTTTATTACAACACTTTTGAAGGATACATATGCTGAACACAATTTGTTCTTCCCACAATACTTTGTAAGTACCTCAGAGGTTAATACAAGCACAGTGCATCCTTGACTCTCTTCAGTAGAGGAATTACAACATCTTGAGGGATATTCAAAATAAAACAAGCAGCAAGTATTACTCATAGACCTGCAAAACATAGTGAAAAGTCTCTAAGGAAGTTGTCTTCTCGAACAAGTTAGGAGTCAGGCTGCCATCAGTGGGAACTGTCAACACAAAATGGTTCTTATCTTCTAAAACAAATCAGAAACTGAGAGGATACTTATGGTATGGGGCCTTTCCATTTTATCTTGTTGATATTATTACGTCTACTAAGGAAATCTGTACAAATTTATTTTGAATGGCCTTATCATCTTATGAACTAAGGTGGAAGTCAAGAAATATATATGAGTGCAATAATTTTGGTGCACAGTTAGGTGTCATGTCATGAAAAGCCACAGATTATTTTCCAAGAGTTAGGACAGAAAAAACTTTTTGAGAGACACTCTAAACCAAAAACTGCTAGAGGCATAAAGGTTATCCTGGAGAAGCATCATTACAAGATTGCTTTTTACCTAAGATTTTCCCCAATTCTCTGCTTTTGAGCAATGTCAGAAACAACCTCCATCTAAACACCAAGGAGCACTTTACTGTGTGGGTGATGGAGCACTGACACAGTTTGCCCAGAGAGGTCGTGGAGTCTCCTCCTTGGGGATGATGCGGTTTAACTTAGAAAGAAGCTGAACAACACACAGCCTTTCACTCACTCTCTTCTCTTGCAGTGGGATGGGGGAGATAATCAGAAAGAAAGAAAAGAAAAGATGTAGAACTCACATGTTGAGATGATAGAGTCATATCATGGCTTCAGACTAGATAATCTTAGAGGACACCTTTGACAATTCAATGATTCTATGTCCTCAAAGAGTGTCTAGTTCCAACCTCTCTGATGTGGGCAGGGTTGCCAGCAACTAAATGAGACCCTAATTCAGGCTGCCCAAATAAAAACTGTTTACCAAAACAGAAAGGGGAGAGAGAAATAATAGTAATGATAATTGTATATATAAATATTTAATAAACAAATAATACACAACACAACTGCTCACCACTCACTGACCAATGCCCAGCCAGTTCCTGAGAAGCAGCTTCTCCTGGCTAACTCACCTCAGTTTTATTGTTTTTTCACAAGACGTAATATGGTATGGAATATCCCTTTGGCCAGTTTAGGTCACAGGATTTTCAGTTCTACTTAAGAGCACTTTATAGCTATGCTTTGCAGCATGTAGAACTGGATTTAGTATTTTTAATCTATAAAACACAGACATTTTTAAAGGCAGAAAAGTAAATGATAAGAGATACTTTATGCCAGACTCAAAAACCTAAGAGGTTGAAAGCTGTGGGGGTTTGTATTCTTGCATAAGGCAAAGGAGTTTTTGGAGGCCACAGCACAGAGCTGAATGAAAAGAGAGAAATGCTGATGGTTCAAATTATTTCCCTTAGAATAGTTTTACTTAAGAAAATTCAAAATAACATAAGCCCCCTCCCCTGCCCTTCAATTTAACATTTTCCAAATTACTTCTTGGATCTACTCATCATGTCATTTCTATACTCTGAGAGTATTCACTTTAAGGGCTTTTCTATGAATATTTTTCTTTAGCTACCTATATATGCAGAGTACTTAGTTAATCACTTGTGGGAGTTCTTTTGGCTCCTGTTTGAGACTAACAGACATATGTATGTTACTGTTATGGAAAAATAAAAACTGCATTGACAATCTCCTCAAAAGCATCATTTCAGAACTGTCTTAACCATTTATCCAAAACATAAATATAATCATTCATATCTTAGCGAGTCTTTTAGAAATAAAGTTTGAGAAACTACTGTTAATGAACAAAATATTGTCAAAAATAGTTAAAACCAAAGGTTTCTTTTTATCAAAGTTTGCATCTAGTCTTTGTATCAGTCCAGAAAACCAAGGCTTAAAAAACAGTCCTTCAAACCCACATAGGTGTGGAAAGCACTTTGGATGGGAATTGTCAAGGTTTAATTACCGCATTTTAACGTGATCCACTTTGGTCACTTTGGCTATCTGTGGTTTTCAAAAATGAAAACTGTCAGCCGGAGGTAAAATGTATATTTTTTTCAAACCAGTGGGTCAGGTTCATCCCATTATATAATCCCATGATGTAATGAGCAGGTGCATCAAGTGTTATTTTTACTCACACAGGGAATGTTACCATCTTCTGTTTCAAAGTACATGTTAGCAACTTTACATTTTAGGGACTATGCACTGAGATAAGCTAATCTCACAATTCTTTTTTTTGTGTTTCTTTTTTTTTGGGAGGCAGGGTAAAGTTGTGGTGGGATTGTTGTGAGTCTGTGGACACAACCCAATACAGACTTGTGATAGAAACTCACCTGCAACAGTGACTAAGGATTTGAATCGCTACTCCAGAGTTCTCATTTAAATATCAAGGCACTCAAGCACAAAGCCAGGATTGAATTGCTGAAGTCAGTACATTTTCCTGGAAGTTCCAAACATTGCAAAAGCAAAGCCTGATAGCAAAAGGAAATTCAAAGCTGTTGGACTGCTATTAATATGCCTTATATATTGCTGAGTACTCAGCAGAAAACTCTATCTTTTGAACAATTAATCTGCTTCTCTTACATTTCATTTAGTGAAATAGTTGCAGATGACTGATTTTAGGGAGAAACATGTTTCTGACTATGAACCTAGAAATCTTTGCCAAAGCATTTAGATTCACCTTATCCATTTCAAGAAACAGAGAGGTAGGTATTTTATATGTTGCTGTTGAAGGTCTCTTGTTTATATTAAACTGGAGACATGTACCACTCTTTAAGAGGCTTGAAAGAAATTATGCTGCCTTTGGGAATGCCTTTCTAACTTCATAAGCGACAGGAGAGCACTCAGCAAATCATTTGTTATTAACTCTGCTACCTTAATACAATAGATTTAAACAACTATATGTGCAAATATATGCCTGTGCAATGCTATTTTAATTGGTGTTGATCTTTCTTCAACCTATATTGTTCATATTTTACTTCAATTTAAGAAAATGTGAGGTGAAGAAACAACAGGAGGATATATATATGAATTCCAGGAGGTCAAAGTTTCTATTGCTACTGATAATTTTTATTTGCAACAGGAAATTATGAGTTTATTAGAAATCAGGTGAACATTACAATACTTTTTGCTTGAAGAGGTTTATGAAGATCTGAGAAATTAGTAGATTTAAAACAAATTAGTAGATTTAAAACTATGAAATTAGTAGATTTAAAACAAATACTTATCTCAATTTTCAAGAAAGTCTTTGAACTCAGTGACAGCTAGAAAAAAAATGGAACAGAACTAGCAAATACTTCTAGTATAAGGAGGATTTTTTAAACCTGAATGAATTCACAGAATTCGATGATTTCAAAAAGGAAGGATCAGAGAGAGAAAATGAATGATCACCTTCCCCTGCACCTATCTTTTGCATCTGATAGAGTCCTCATGGAGTTTTCTGATGCTATAAACGTGGTCACATGCAACTACTCAGAGATAATTTAGATCCACTGGGCTGTAGCACTGCCCACAGAACAACTGTCAGCTAGCATGATGACAACCTTTCTGTTGTTCATTAAATTACATATTTGACCACTGAATATTCATCCTCAGAAACCCAGTTATTTTTGTCTCCATAAAAGTGTATTCACTGAATACATTTTTCATTCTGAAACCTTTATCTTTTGATGTGTATGAAAAAATGATCAGCATTACCAACAACATTAGTATATCCTCATACTATACATTACATTTTTGAGTACAATACCTATTAATCACTATGAAAATAAATTACTTTATAGATCGCTTTCTGAACAAGAGACCATGTATTAAGTTCTTCAGAGTTACTCAGACTCTCGAGTCTTCACAGATAAGTAATAATAAACAATTCTTGAAAATACTGACAACAGTACAAAATAAATGAAAATGTAATTACCAAGGAACTTTATTATGTCTTTGTTAGTTCAACTTCTGTATAAAAAAGAGAGCTGATATCAATGTCTCCTGAAAAGTGCTTAGGCGAATCTAAGTGCCCTTGAGCAACAGAATTGTTTTTAGGAAAATGATTTCTGGAAGCTAGTTCAGACATAATCTCTGGATAATTTTATTCTCCTCTGCAAATCTTGAAATAGAGAAATCTTACTGTTTGATAGTTTATTTGCCTGGATAAGCATGAAGTGGGTTTTGCATTGATTGCATAATCACGATGTAATTTGCAAAACTTGGCTAGAGGTCAAGAAAAGGTGTGGTTAAAACAATACACAATGCTGACAAATCTTGCCTCTTCTGTTTTTTTACTCTTGTATATCTGTGTCTAACCAATGTCTCATGTTTTGTGCAGTTACTAGCTTTCTGGTGCATGAACCTTCTTTTTGTCATAAACCTGCATAACTGATTTTAAGTGCACCACTTTTGTACATAGGTATTACTGAAGTAGAAAATCCAGGTCCATTCAGCCTTAAAATGGAAGGCCTATTTAGCCAGCATGGCTGAAGCGTACCAATAACTTATGTAATCGCTAACACACTAACAAATTTTGTGACTTATATTCATTATGGTACATCTTTGATATCCCAGCCATGTGACCGTTTACATCTGTGAGCAACATTTAATGACATTCCTTACCATCTTGATCTCAAAAAAACAAAATCTCAAATACAATCTCGTTTTTTGATTCATAATGTGAATCCGTAAGTCATTCATCAATAAGACCTTTTGGAATATTAATTAAAAATAAACAGTATAGCTTTGTTTCAAACCAGTACTAATGGTTTGAAAGTAGGAACCAGTTCAACCTCTTCAACAAAGATGCGGCATTAATCAAAGCTGTTCACTGAACACACAGCATTGAGTTTCATTTCCAGCTAATGGTAGGAGAGTGCAATACCAGACGCTTTAGTGTTTCCAAAAAGAAGAAAGAACTTTCCACTTATGATTGAAATGATCTAGCAGCCATCAAAAAAATGTTCAGAGAGGCCTTACAGCAGTACACAACTCTGTCCGGTTTGGAACTCAAGCCCACTGTCACACATATCATCAAACATTGCTTGGCAGCATCACAATAACATTTAGGTATTATTTATGGTTGTTTTTTTAGATATTTAAATTTTTGCTTGGAACTTGAGTTTGAAATGGTTGTATTAAGTCAGCTGACAGTTACATCTAACATAATATTTTCCTTTAGATGGTTTCCAATTAATATTGCATTAGATACGTCAATCAAACTAATATCTCTAAGCTTACCTTTTATTTTGTACTAGGCTTCATCAGAACTAGCAAACTGACTGGTGGTCTCCTTGGGGATTTTTGCAGCTCAGAGAAGCTCAGTCTGTGCTTCAACATTCTCCATCACTTGGTTTAGTACAAAATGTGAGGCCAAATATCACATTCCTTCCAAGTTACACAACAAGAAGAAATCCTTCCTGCTCTCTGTGCAGTACTCCAGTGGCTAAAGCATTGATTGTGGAAGATGCGTTCAATTTATTCCTGTTTCTCAAGAAATTCAAGCTTACATCCTCCACCTCCAGAAAAAGAAAACACCACTAACTATAGCTATGATGATAAAGAATAAGGGATTTCTCAGCCTCTCCTGTTAAAACTGTTCCACTTTGCTTTTAGACAAAGAAAGAAAGAAAGAAATATTCAAGCAAAAGATTTAACTGAGCCATGAAAGAATAACCTAAGTGTGAGGACAATCGTACTGTGGTGGCCAAGGAATTTATTTTCCATCAAATGATCATTAAATTAAGAATAAAAATTGTCCTCAGGTTTATTTTATTTTATTTTTATTTTTGTTTTTATTTTTTTTGCAAAAGAAATGTTCTAACTCATAGACTGTAGAGAAATTACACATCTTTTTGTAAATCATTCTCGCTTGCTTTCAATTATTTCATCCAGATAGTATCACTGTTACTCAGAGAAAGAAGGGATGCCATCCAAAGGGACCTGCACCACCCCTGGAAGTGTTCAAGGCCAGGCTGGATGGGGCTCTGGGGAGCCTGATCTGGTGGGTGGCAGCCCTGTCCACAGCAGGGGGGCTGGAACTGGATGATCCCTGGAAGATCCCTTCCAACCCAAGCCATTCTATGATTCTATGGCACTCCTTGTTAATTTAACATAAATCTACAAAACTGTAATTAACAATGTAATTATGAGTGTTCTCATTGCATAGAAAAAATGAGAGAAGCATCAGTAGTAGATGAGGAAAACATATAGTTAGATGACAAGATAATGAAGCTGGCTGAAGATCCTGAGATAGACCAATGCTAAACATTTTTGGAACTGCAAAAGGTATCATATTATTTGAATGTGTAAGCCCTCACTCAGATTCATCAATAGTAATATTAAATATATCCTCCAGTAATAGTACAGTGTTTGCAAACTTAAACAAAAGATCCATGTTCTCTGACCCAGTTCATCATTTCACTTGCTTGTTCCCGAAACTAAATAAACAGATTCATGTTTTCTTCCAAGTTAATAAAGACCACGTCCAGGCAAGGAGGCAGTATTGCCTTTAGTCACTGATGTTTGCATATGCTCAATGTTGCTGAGGGCTGAGTTCTGATTTCTGTCACCACTTGTTCTTGTTGCTGCTAGATTCCTTTGGGCTCACCAGATGAATCCAGTTTCTCCAAGCTCCAAACTTGCCACTGCTCCTCTGAGACTTGTTGTGACTTGTTCTAGTCTCTGTCACCAAAAAAATCAAAGTATGTATGTACATATACACACACATACATACATATATTAATATTTATATTTGTGTATAGATGTGAATTTTAATTTTTTCTCTTGAAACTAAATAGGAGGTGCTGCTTTCAGCAGAAAGGCCTCCTTGATGTTCTTTTCCTGTTTGTACCAAAAGCAAGATGCTGTTCATCCTTCAGAATTTTTGCGTTTGTGATTAGGAAGGGCATGTAACTTTTGCAAATGGGCTAACTATACAAACGTTTCATAGTTTATCCAATTTTTATGCTATAATTTAGTTTTAAGAGATCTGGAGTAACAAGATATGAGCATTTTATGGACATGTCCTTATTCATTTTTAAAAGTCTATTGGATTGTTGTGTTGTATTATGTTTAGATCTATCCACAGTCGTACTATTGACTTTGACAGTAATGTGATCTGGGCCTTTCCATGACTGGCCTTTAAGTGCACTATCGTTATGGTCTGGATGTGCTTGCATAAGCACTTCTGTCGATTAAGTGGTATGATTATTTTTTCCTTCTTTCTTTCTTTCTAGGATGCTTGTGTTTAGACTCAAACTTGCCTACCATCTGCCACCCTCTGCCTCACCTCACACGTGCAGTGAATGAGTTGTTTTTATCACTTTCATATATACTTACAACTTTATGCCATTATTAGTTTAATACTGAGAGAAAAAAGACTGCAAAAAAATTTGCCAAATTCCCTATAACTTCTAGAAGCTTCTGTTTTTAACCAAAATGGAGGCTTTGGATATTTATCTGAAAAGAAGATCCTCTTGAAGCATGGAAGTATGAAGTCATTTAAGTCAAAGTTATTATGAAGTAACAGAGGAAAAAGATACCTCCCAAGAAAACGGATTACTCTCCCTTTTGACTTCAGATTAAAAATGGAGATATTTCTTTTGGTCTCCCATGTTCAAGCACTAAGTCTGTTTTGCTCTACTAATGTCTTTTCAGTCCTGGCCTCAGCAAGCTGCAGTGGAGGATGTTGCTTTCTCTTCTTGGTACTAAAAAAGAAGCTTTCACTGAATTCACTAAGGATTGCAGGGCCTTTCAAGCCATCAGTATTTAGAAATGAGCAATACAGGCTTTGTTCTATTAAAATTTGATTTCTCTTTCAGTTGACAATCGAAGAGTGGTCTGGTTGGAAAAAAACACCCAAGTGACAATCCAATTTTTTCTTTTTGTTGATTGTGCACTATGTTGAAAATTTGCCAGCTAGCTCCTTGTGAGATTTTCCATACTAGACAAGTTGTTTTCTTTTTCTGTTAAAATGACAAAAAGTCAGCTGCAGGATTTAGGTTTTGTTAAGTAATTAACAGTGTCTCAACAGTAATTGTGTATAATTGTGTAGAAAATATTATATTTTTAATCTGCCTGATCTGGAAAGTCAAGCTGAGCTTACATGCTGCTTGCTTCTAAGGACTCAGCATTATGAGCATTGGTTTTGCCGGAAGAAATAAATTCAGAAAGAATGTTTTTCACTGCTTCTTTCTAACTTTGCATCTATCTAGCAGTCTATGTAGTATTTTAGATATAAACATCTATCACTATAATGTCATGGAGCTGAACTTAGTAAATTTTAGAGCCACCCAATAATTTGAGTCTTCAGATACATTATTTCAAGATAGATTAACTTCTCCTACTCCAGTTTTATTTCTTTCAGGTAAGCAAGATAACATGAATGGTAGATTAATAAGGAGTGTGGGATGTGACTACGAGAAAATAATTTCTTAAAACAGAATGGACTGAGACTCTGTTTTTGCATCTTTCCTATTAGTTTCTTTCTGCTGAGAAGGAGTTTACAAAAAACTCTACCTGTTCATATTATCGCCTTGTGGAAGATCAACAATCATATAAAAAATATGATGAGAAAAGCAGTTCATGACACATTTTGCAGTAGAAATGTTTCTTCAAGCAAGGTGAAATCTTGTGCAAATGATGTTTTCAAATATAGCTTTCACTTGAAAGAGTTGTCTTCATGAGGGTTAAGCAAAATAGCTTGGAATTGTGGAGCAAATGAGATTACATATGTATTTTATTTTTAAAAAAATTGAACAAAGGTATCAAAGAAGGTTTTCCATGCATTTGTATCAGAAAAAAAATGGATTTTTTTTCAAGTATAAATCTCTTTGCATTTTTATGAAATATAGCTGTTCAATTCTGCTTGTTTAAAGAACAGTTTGTCAAAAAAAAAAAAGGAAAAAAAAACAACAACAAAAAATCAGCTATTAACTCTTTGGTAGTCATTTGGACAAACAGCACACTTGCGCTTCTGATAACCTAAGACAAATCTACCAGGTTCTATTCCAGAACTGGGATGTTAACTGAGACAGATGCTTCAAATGCTTTATAGCTAATGAGGATTTGAACTGAAAATTTTATAAGACACTCAGGGATGTGCATGTGTACACACAAATCTGTGTGCATATATGAGCTTCCTAGGCAGTGGAGGTGAAAGACAGTAGTAGCATTCAACTGAACTGTAATGGGCTTGTATTATTGACATATTATGAGCAAGATAAATCTATTTAGTTGTTATGATTTGGAAAATTGAAAAAAAGATGTTCATTACCCTGTAAAGAACCTTGAAATTTTTTCCTATGTGCCCATTTCTGTGCTCAACGTCAGTTGCATGTGGCCATGTCTGTAAGCTCAGAAGCAGTCACTCAAATATCCATGATGGGTGCACAAGTGCACAAGAATTCCCTAATGTGTAACAAGTTGTTACACATCATATCTTGCTACTTGACATAGCAGGTTTGTTTGAGGAGAGGTAAACACCCTTAGGTTTTACTGCTGTGGCATAGTTACTAAAACAGATTCATAAAGAAAGACTTACTGTGGTTTATAAAATTCTTGTGGAGATGTACCTTTCTGTCGTCACAGCATGAGCTGCCCTTGCATACCGTAACTGGAAGTGATACAAATATAAGTGAAACAAAATGATGCTTATAGACTTTGGACTGATACGCTGCTGGAAACATAACTTGCTGCACATAAACACAAGGATTGCAAGATAATCAGTGTCTGTCTAAAGGCAAGATCCTAGTTCATACCCTATCCGGCCAAACAAGTGAATCTTGAAGTATGCTAGCGTTATGGACTTAAATAGCGTCTCTCATACACTTGAGTACATATATATCTACTTTTCTGATCTGTGCTCTCAAGTTTGTAAAAATCTGCAGTAATTATACTGCTAAAATAGAGCTTTTCACAGTTCCAACCTATCTTTCCTTAAATGTGGGCTAGGTAATAGTGATCTGTACACAGATGAGGGGTTAGAATTTCCCTCATTCTCTCACAGGAGTGGTGACAAACGTCATCCCTGTTGCATTTGCACTAAGTGCAGTTTCCATCCTGCGTCATGGCTCTCATGACAGCTGTGACATTATTCCTTTTTTTTTTTTCTCACTCCACCTTTGCAGAAGGTCAGCTTGGCAAGGGCAGAAACTATGCTACTGGATGGTTAGTTTTCACTGTCAACAAGCCATAGCATAAGCCAGTTGCACATGGAAAAGTACTTTGCAAAAAGAATATTACCTCAGGGCATGGACTCCAGCAGTTTATGAATTGTTCTTTGTTACTTCTTATTAACTTTGCTTTTAAAAGGCTCCAAAAGTTCCTAATTGCTGTGATTTGAATAGAAACATGAAAATTATAAATTTTTGAGAGAAATCTTCCTTATGTGGCAAGAGATTTGTGTCCTGACATATGAGGAAGAAAATAAGTCTCTCTATTGGTACAAGTAGCACTTATTGCGCTAAGTCACCCAGAAGCAAGATACAAAAATGCAGAACCCTGGTCTTTTGGGCTTGGAGATAAGTGTGGAGGCTAATGTAAGGGTGGATGTAGCATTGTGCTTCTGTCCTGCTTTAATTAGCCATACTAAATAAAGAAGGGTCACAACATAGGGGAGATAATAGTAAAAATCCTACTTGCTGAAGAACACTGAAAGTGTACATTTGCCCTCAACACAAGTCCTACAAGCATTATACTGATTATCTTTATTTGTATTGTTCTTTTTTTTTCAGTAGCTGATTTAAGTTATGTACCATTATGGTCCAGCCACAAATAATGAAGTGATAGTAACATCCATGCCACAGTGCAGGCTAGCATTCATATATCTCTTTAGAGCTGTTAAGGGAAAAGATAGGGCATTGCAGCTGAGTGCACTTTATGATGGAATGTTCTAATAGAGATTTAATGTATTTATCTGCCTTCTGAAGCCAGCATCTATAGCCACTGCAGATGGCTGGCTGTCCACAGTTATTATCTAAGCAATCTAAGTAGTTATGTTTTGAGCTACAGGGTGTTGAAGATAATAGCTCAGTCTAGACTCAATGCCTACATAATAGTAGATTGCCTTCTCGTTTCTACTTGCTCGTCAAGCCCAGCTGATGATTGACTTAATGAGAGTCACCTTGCTCATAACCTAAGGAAAAAGACGACTTTTTACACAGAACAATATTATGCTCCCTGTGGGAATTTGACTGA
Organism: Penelope pileata; assembly: GCA_013396635.1. Taxonomy (NCBI): domain Eukaryota; kingdom Metazoa; phylum Chordata; class Aves; order Galliformes; family Cracidae; genus Penelope; species Penelope pileata. Next base: position 48,383 of record WBMW01003693.1, on the reverse strand, counting down.
TTTTGTTAGTTTTGGAGCTGTTCAACAGTTTGGAATATTGTGGTACCTGTAGAAATTTGTCAATTGATAATGGTGCCTTCCATGGCTTACTAAGATCGCTTGTATCTTTTACTTAACCAAAGTGAGTTATTGCCTGAGAAGTATAATCAGACATTTGTCCTGTGGTTACCGTCTTTCTCCTTCACCCTTCTTTCCTCTTTCTCTGTTTGTTTTATTCTCAGTAATGTTTTCAGTTTACATCGAAATTCTAACAATTGTATCCTCACTGAATAGATTTCCATTGCTACAAGCAAGACGTATACATGAATGTAGGATCCTTTCATGAAATTATCCACCACACTTCATATTTTAGAGTAGCCAGTGCAGGTTTCAAAATCTAATTAATCAGATATGTTTTCCTGTTAAGCCCAAGCAAAGTGGTTATTATTCTTTTAAGGAATCCCTACACCTTCTTCTTTGTTTGGCAGAAGAGGTCAGGGAGAAGACACATCACCTGAACTCAAGGCGCTCAGGTTAGGCTTTCTGGGAGATTTTATGTAAGCACGACTAAAATGTTTAGCAGTACTACTCAGGTTTGCATGGAGCAAAAAAGTCAGTACTCTGTCTGCATCATGGAGAGATGAAAGATTTTATAAAAAGCCAAACATAAAGGGGCTAATGTTTGGTCAAATATATTTGGAAATAAAGAAAAGAAAAATAAAGCATCACAAATATTTTTCACTTTATTTCTTTACTGGAACGAACTGACTAGATATACATAAAACTCAGCTTATAACAGAAGTGTAGTTTAGATCATTCTATACTAAGGAAATATAATTGTATCTAGCTGAAATGCTAAAAGCTTAAAACAATAGCATACAATCTGTCATACCGCTCCCCTTCGCACTCCTCACCAAAAAAAAAAGAATCCTCAGCATACTGAAAAGATAGACTTTGTATAGAGAAACAATGAGATTAGTATTCAAAATATCCTTATTCTTGATAGGATGTTAGATTTAACTCTACCTACATGGCTCTAACAAGCCAGATTACATACTGGTAAAACTCAATTGGCTAGAGATGAATTCAGACCTACCCCTTTTTGTTTTTCAGAAACAGACAGCATTGTTAATTATTATCTATGTTTATTTTTTCTTGCTCTGATACGACTTCTTTTTAACTTGCATCCCCTTTGAGCTGGACTAAAATATTCTTACCATTATGATTGAATATAATTCACCTATATAGTGAAGGACATTCCTGATTTTTCACCACGTATAGAAAGAAAACCATATTATTCCTTTGTTCTGTTTTATCTTGCCTCCTTTCACCAATGATCTGAAATCATTTTTCTCCAGGAGAGTCCAATCTTATCCCACCATTCTTCCTTTCAGGAAACTGTAGTCAGAATCAAGATCATTTTGGTCCTATCATACTGAGGATTTAGGGTGATTTTGAGGTGACTATGCTGCTGCTTTGCTTGATCATGTTCCAGAAACATGGGAAGGGTGGTAAGTTGCAGCGAATGTGTTTGATATAGCCAGCAACTCTATCAACTCACCTGAAAGCTGTGGATAATAATATGAACTATATAAATCTGCTCCCCCCCCTCTCCCCCCCCCAAATTCATTCATTGGGTGATAAACTTTATCTCCAAGGCCCTTAAGAGGACTAGACAGTTTAGGCAATAGAACTACCTGAATTCTCATCCATTCCTTTACTTGGTACTTGAATATTGCCCCTTAAATCCACTTCCATTGCCACTTTTATTTTCTTTGTAAGAGAGTGTTAAAGCTTTATAATCACTCCTCAGTACAGAGGGACCATGTGGTCCACTAGCTGATCCATCTATTCAGATAATGTTTTTCCTTCCTGTTTGTTCACCAGTGGGAAAATGGGGAAAAGATAACTATAAGGGTACTACATATTGATCTCAGTCCAGAAAGAGGAAGAAGCTATGAGAAAGATGTCTTGAGATCCCTTATCACAGGTTATAAACCTGGCTGTCAAAAGACAAAAATATTGACTCTTTGACTTGTCAGTTGAGGATAAAAATACTGAAAGATTTTTGCTTTAATGCAACAATTATTCATTGGTTTGTTTTCCTTCTGTGCTGGGGAAGGACAGGTAGTCAGAGCAGAGAATGTAGATTGTCTCAGTCAGCTCCTGTTCAGCTGACGATAGCTGATGATAGTATACACAGCTGTATGTAGCCAGTGCCTGCCAGCAGAGGCCTGACCCAGACAATTAACCTTATATTAACACTCCTAATGGTGATCATCTGTTGCCATATGCCTGCAGCCTGAACATTAAGTCAGCAATGAGACCATCCAGCCCTCAAAGTCATATCTGATCTTTGATGACAAGCTGCTGAGCCTGGGTTGATTTTAAAATGGATAGGGAGCCCAGTTTAAAATCTTTATTTGTAACCTGTTCGTTCTATGGAAAAATTAATTTCCCTGAGAACAGCACTAATTTCTTCAGGACAACATGTGAAAGCCACTTGCCTCGAGTAAAACAACTAAAGAGATTATTTGAAACAATTTCTTACATTGTAGTAGACCTCTATTTCACCTTGTCTATAACCATGATCTAAAATGAAGGAAAAGTTAGGAAAACACGTTTTCTCAGCTATTTGCTTTCTGGACTGAATCTGTTCACTGTCCCTGTTATCCAGTATTGTTATTGTTCTAGGAGTGGCTATTGATGCAAAAGCAATTGAAAATACCGCATATGCCAAGTAATTTTTCATGTACCTGGGTTGTGATACTTAGACATATGTGTGCTAAGATCAGTATTTGCTATATCACTGCTGGTGTTAATCCTTGTTTATAATATAATAAGTTGCCTGACAAGTGCAACATTTTTTATTTCAAATCTCCTGCTTTCTTGGATTCGTTTTCTTTATCACTGTCAACATAAACAACTTTTTTTTTTTTTTTTTCTTTTTTTTCCCCGGTGTCTACTAAGGTTTGGATATCTACAAGGACAGTCTTAGTGGAAATCTACAACAAAATACCAGCCTTTCCATACCATTCATAGAGTCAATAAAGTAGTACTGAAGTAAACTGTATTAATTAGAAGACAAATGGGTGTTTTAAAATTTGTGACATCTTAAACTTTCAAAAACAGAAGAGGTCTATTCTTCCTATCCCCAGTATCATATTTTTTGAATGATGCTTCCATGTACCTCTTTTCCTCAGTCTGTACATATATGGTAGATTATTGATCGTTTGGGCAGCATATACTTAATATTTTGCCAGCAACATCCAGAGGGACAGAGAAGCTATTGTAAGTTTGTAAGTGTTCTTGGATTAATGTAGAGAGGTTTTATTAATGGAGCCCCCATTAAATATTTTATGATCAGTAGAGGTTAGTGTGACTTGGTACAGCTGAAAATTGGACCATACAAAAATTATTGCATGTTAAACTTTGAAAGTAATATAAAATATGCTTGCATCCATCTCCCCTTCAGCTTTCAGTGTTCACTGCAAAGCAAAAAGGATATCACACATGATACAAATAAGATAGCTTTACGAATCATTGAGTAGCCATGTTTCATACCTTTTCAGCACCGCATATAAAAATTATCCACTATACATTACAAAATGTTGTAATCCATTTTTGTAATATAAGGTTGTTTTTTTCTCTAATCCAGCAAATGTTTATTTCTTAGTGCTGTGTTTACTATTATGAGTAGTACCAAAGCAACAGTAAGCATGATGTAGACAAGACTTCAGGGACTGAATCCCGTGTGCTTGTTCCTTATGTGTGGCGGGGAGACTAGCCCTGTGAGTGCAGAGGTCCTCTCTGCAGTTTGCTGTCCTGCTGCTGCGCTGCTGAAGGGGCACAGGATGAGCTCTCATCTGCACAGAGTGGGACGTGCAGGAAGATCCAAACCTTGCCAGATGTTTTATCTACATTGCAAACTAGTTTTTTGCATGTAATTAATTCTGTGTTACTGATAGCATCTTTCTGTTTTGTGTTGCCTTTTCTGCCCTAGAACTATAAGTGAAAGAATTATTTATGTAGCATATACAAAAGATTAATTTATTGACAACTGGATGGGCATGAAGGCCACAGCGCCGCCCAAAGAGTTAAAACATACTCAGTGAGAAGTCTGCTTTGCCTTATACTCTCTTGAACCTTTCTGCTGGCTGCCTTCCCATGCTTCAGTCTCTCCCATATGCTCCCTTACACCCACCAGCACACCCACCTACACATGCTCACAATTTACCAACACACTTTATGGCTTTGCTGAATTAAGATCCACACTACCATTCAAACAAAATTAAATAAGCAGATGTTTTCTTTCCATGAAATGAACATTTTCTGGCTTGGCACTTTGCAAAGCATCTGCATGAAGTGCGCTGCTGGTGGTGCCTGAGAGCAGCCCGTTCCAACTCCGCGCAGAAAGACCTTTATTTCAGGGCTTCCCTTCCTACTGGAGAAGTACAGCCCCAGGAATTGCAGGCACCAGACACTGACGAGATGTGCCCTGCCTGTCTTATGACCTGTGTTAGCTCCAGGATTCAGGAGCTGCCAAAATTTTGGCAGTGGCCAGCACATAAGCAAACGGTAATAAGATGGGGCCTAGAAAGAGTTTGCAGAAGACTGTATTACTGTGAATCTTGAGTTGTCATCCATTTCCACAGTTTAGCAGCTGTGGGCCATTGCACCTCACTCTGAAAATCGAAAGGGCTGAAAACAAGAGAAGCACCTCAGGCTGTCACCTCAATGTGACAAGTCTTATGAGGAGCAGCTGAGGGAACTGGGATTGTTTAGTCTGGAGATGAGGAGAGTCAGGGGAGACCTCATTGCACTCTACAACTTCCTGAAGGGAGGTTATGATGAGGAGGGAGTCGGCCTCTTCTCCCAGATAACTAACGATAAGACTTGAAGAAATGGCCACAAGTTGTGTCAGGGGAGATTCAGGTTAGATATAAGGAAATCTTATCTGAAAGAGTGGTCAGGCACTGGAATGGCCTGCCTAGGGAGGTGGTAGAGTCACCGTCCCTGGTGCTGTTCAAGAAGCATCTGGATGAGGTGCTAAGGGATATGGTTTAGTAGTTTAGTGGGTAGTATTAATGATAGGAGGACAGTTGGACTAGATGTCTTGTAGGTCCTTTCCAATCTAGTGTTTCTATGATTCTATGATTCTTATACCACTACATTTTCTCTTTTCCATGCATTTGGAAGATCTGATTCTGTGAGGTATTTTGCGTTCTTTCAGTTCTTTTCAGCTTCTATGAGAGAAAATGGCATTTAGTACCTTGAGTTCCCATTAAACATATCAGGGTTAAAAGCCCGTTTCCACAAGATTCAGTGGCAGCATTCCAAGATACCATTTCTCTACCGATGAAAGTCTTTACTGCAGAAATAAAATATTTGTAGAGCACAATGCTTCCATCATCAGCATAGGCTATAAAAGCCTATTCTTAAAGTCTGTTATAGAATATACCCTATAGAAGCATAGACTGTTTTGATATAAAACACAGCAGAACTGAAGAAACTTTTCTTCCATTCAACTCAGTCTTTCACTGGAGCACAGAGACAGCATTTTATTTCACGTAATTAATTTTTACTCTTCTAAAAACTTTGTTTTCTATATAAAATTTCAAAAAATTAAAAATGTAATGATCAAATAATCAGTAAAAATGATCAAATGATCTGTAAAAAAAATAAAATCATTTCTTAATATTGTCCAGAGTGTTCATTGCTGAAATACTGACAGGAACTCTTTCACAACTTATGAGGAAGAATAAACATTTATTCTTTGTATTAAAAGCTCTACTCAGTCTTTAGCTTGTCAAAATGTGTTGGTAAAAGGGAATATCTTGAGCTGTCAGTTGGCTATTGCAATTGGTTCATGTATCTGATGGAGTATCACAGCTGGCTATCCAAACTGGAAGATTATTTCTCAAGGATGAAAATTCTAAGTCTCTCTAGGTCAGTTTTGTTGAGGTCTCCATAACAATAACAGAGGTGTGGCAACTAGATAGCTAGGAGATGGAAGGACAAAGCATGCTTTTGTATTAGGGTAAGTAAGCATAATGAAAATTTGGAAATGAACATGTCTGATAACATAATTAAATGGAATACTTTTAGATTTGGCAAAGCACAAAAAAAATGAGAAAGTTTCTATTAAGTTAGAAGTGCCCCAGAAAAATATATCTGAAAATATCATGCAAACTTTTGAATACAGTGTTTTGAAAACAGATCAATCTATATTGTATTTGCATATATTTAAATAGTATTTGTATAGAGTATATAATTAAGGAAATAGGAAAATGCCATATTTAAAAATAAATATGTATTAAAGAGCTGTTCTGAAGTTCTACGAAAAAAGGAAAGACTTTCCAATTATCTCTCACTTGTAGAAAAATGTATTCCCAGTCATGGATGATTATTATGTGAAGACCGGAAAACCACATTTTTGTTGTCCATCTGATTCCAGCCCAAAATTCAAAAAGCAGCTAAGTCCCGCTCATATTTCCATTGTAAAAATAAATTTTATAAATATTTTTAAAATTTTTCTACTTTAACTTCTGAAATGCATAATATTTAGACTATTTAAAAGTTCTGTAGCTGCCTTCCTTTTCAACATGTATCTATAAATCTGTAATTATACCTTTAACATTATCTTAAAACATTTTTTGCTATCATACACCTCAGGAGACTGTCAATAAATTACAGTTAAATCCAGTTCTCCCACATAGACCTTAAGTAATTCAGATGTATAAAGCATAGAGACAGTTGAGTTTTACTGGGTGAAAAAATAGCAACAATCTCAGAAAAGGAGCGGAGCTAATGTCCCTTTTCCTTCAACTGTTGAACAAGCTAGTGGGAAATGTTTACACCTTCACTGCTTGATATACACTATGAAGGGTGTACAAATGTGCATTTTTCAGCTATTCTTTAGAGTAAGCATGGGGACATACTGGGGGAAAAAAAAAAAAAACACCTTCAAAAAGTTTACCCCATGGTCACAAAATAAATTTTATACAGGGTGTCAAACTCTGAGCAAGTTCCCATCAGAAGCGAACTTCATCTCTGAGGTTTCAGACTGACTTCCACTTCCATATTTTTGTTTATTTCTTTTATAAAAGACCCTAGGAAATGTGTAGTTATTCATGAGAGCAAATAAACTCTAGAATATATTGAATGAAAGCCCAAAAAACATCATCAAAAGTACTACTGAATGGAATGAGAAAGCAAGGAGGAAGCCAGCATGAAGCCTGAAATTTTTTTGTGTGCAACTTTTTTTCTGTCACTTGCTCTATTTCTGGGAACATCTTTTACTCCCTTGTTTCTCTTGATTTAATGCTGGCTTGAGTAAAACCAAATCTTTCCAGATATTTCTTACCCACTGAATATGAATTTCAAGTCAGTAGTTCCAAACCTGGCCTTTTCTTTCAGGCAAACAGAACTCTCCCTACCAAAATAACAGTGCACCTCTCCATCTGGTTTGGGCTTCTGGCAATTTTACATTGCATGATTTGAAGGCACTATGTGGATTACAGTGTCTGCATAAGATGGGGCATGTTACAGAATGAGTGACCATCTGTTTCCTTTCTCTGTCAGTTTTCCTTGCAGGGCAAATTTTAGCACATTGTTTTTATACTTCTATGCTGGATTTCAGAGACAAAGTGAGGTCTATTTAACATATGTGAGGGTATTCCTAAAGGTACCGAAACAAATGACATTCTTATCCTGGAGACTGGCATCTTAAATATGCTCATCCATAAATACTGTAATTCAAAAATCCTTTTTAGTCTATGCCACATCCAAGTGTACATTTTCGTTTGACTTTGGCATTCCCCTTGTAAAGTATCTTGCTAAAGTGAGTGTGCATCTGAACCTTTGAAGGTCTTTTCCTAAAAATAAAAACCATTGTTCCAGATGCAAATGGACATTTGTTTTCCAAGGGCTGAGATACAAGCAATAGCCAGATCACTCTCTTGTATACTGCTGATGACAAAAATTGGCATGCCACATGCATGTGAACCTGATGCATCGAAGTGCAGCAGTTCATCCTTTGGACCTTCTACAAAAACCACACTGACTGTACACTGAAATGGTATAAGGTATCATACTCTGTCATGCCCTTCATTTAATCCACAGACTTAAAAAACAAACATAAGAAAATGAATATAGAAATGTGTCTATGTACCATCAGATTTACAAACCTGAAAGGCTCAAAAATCAAGGATTGCAAAAGCGTAATTTCACCAGTAGTAAGAATTTGGCCACATGAATCAGGCTGGGTTTTCTATTTCTGCACATATGTACACTACAGAATTCCTTATTCACCTAAAGTAAAACATACACTGTGTTTTTAAGTGAATGTGTTTGTACATGGGCAGGATTGCAAATACAGAAATGTGGTGAGAAAACTACCGGAATTTTGTCTTATATGCGATGAAATTCTGAAGCATCTGTCATTAATCTTTGATGATTTCATCAGGTGTTTTCTCACAGAAGAGTGGGCAAAAGCTTCCGTGGGAAATGCAGCAAACACATTCCAACAGTTCTCTGTTCATTCCAGCTCTCTCTCATGCTACTCTTGTTTACTTGTTGACACAATTTCTTGGCCCCCAACAATTATATCATACGTTCAGATTTTTTTTTTTTTCCAACAGAAATCAAACATGTTCATGACATATTCAAGGAGTAAAGTTCTGGAGAAAAAACACTGTAGTCGCTAAAAGCTCACAAAAGAAATTTTGCAGAGTATCATAATATTTTTACTGACTTAACACATGACATACTGTTTTGGAGGAAAAAAATCGTAAGTTCTTATTATTTTTTCATTAAATTGCATTAACAGAGTTTTTGTAACAGACAGTTCCCTCCATAGGCTTTTTTTCTATTAGCAGTCTGTCACTGAGGGGGTACTGAGTGAAATTCTATTTTCTTCAAAGTGATCAGCACACTCACTTTTAGCATCATTCATTCTGGGATTAAACCCATCAGCTACAGTGAAGGCATTTCCAAGACAGAGAATAGCCATACCTACGTAGTCTTTCCTGTAAATGGCACTCTTTTAATAATGGTCATCCTCACCACAACTGCAGAGGAATAAAAGCTGACATGTCAGAATTAACCCTAGGTTGTCTTTTTTGCACATGAAATTTTTTTTCCAGTATATCAACATTTTTCATGCTGAATGACGACCAGTATTTTTAATCCATGGATATTTTACTCAAAACTGTCTTTGAGAGTTCTAAATGCTTAAGTGTTATTTTTCCTCTCTGAGCGCAGAAATAACATCTAAAATGTTTCAAAACCCCGTATTTCATTCTGCTTTGGTAATTAGACAATTGGAAAATACAGAAAATTAAAACAAGTTCTTACAAGTAAAATAAGGAAACAAAACTATTTCATCTAGAGCATTTTAAGTTGTTAAAGGCACTTCATGCCGTCTCATATTTTATACTTCAGAACTCAAATGAGACTTTCCATTGACTTCAGTAAGCTTCAGCTCAAGTCCATATGGAAAATATGCCCCTCTAAAGAAAACTATTTCAATTCTGTCATGACATTGTAGTAGTCACTGTACTTTTTTCAGACATTGTTTGGTAAAACTTGCTATAATATTTCTGTCTAAGTAAGTTCCCATTTTAGTCTAATATTTACAGAATCTTCTCTTTTTCTATTTTCAATGCATCACATAAACATATATTATGCTCGGATATGGGCTTAGAGGGTCAGCACTGTTTTAAAAACAGTTGTCACTCTCAAGTAAAACACCTGGTCTAAAGTTCTGTTTCTCTCCCTTTCTCCTTTCCCTTTTTTCTTTTGCTAAAACAGTTTCAACATCAGCACCACAAGATGGTTTCTTCTCTTCTGGCTGTAAAACGTTGCTATGCAAGAATATAATCTAGAACCGCCGCACTTTAAAACTAAAAAATGAATTGTCTTTCCAACTTATATTTCCATTTTTAGATAACTTTACATCTAGGAGAAATAAACACACAGAAAATAATGAAAAGGTAGCTTTAGAAAGCTGTAAAAGGATTTACATTATATTAATAAAATTTCAAGGATTGTTTAGAAAGCAAAAACAATAACTGTAAAGAGTCACAATGAATAGTTCAGGAGGTCTTTGCATCCTTAATAAGGTTTAGAACCAATTTTTTTTTTTGTTTTTTTAAAAAGAGCAAAATAACACTCTTTCATGAACAGTTAACAAAAAAATTACTGTTTGCTTATTGAGCTATCAGAAAATTTCATAAATCAATTTGAATCTCAGAATGAGCAGAACTTCTGAAACTGCAATTATCTTCAAACAGAGTAACAAGAGAACTCATTCAAATTGCATTCAAACAACTGTTATGTGAACTGAAAAAAAGCATTCAAGAAGCATAAATTAACTGCTGAGAGAACAAGCGTTTACTTTGCTTCTCTGTTGGTTGGGTGGGGAACAGGAAGATGAACGAGGAGGAGAGGTGGTGAGATCCTTAACAATGAATTATCTCTGTATAACCTGTATTTGCTGAGTAAGCAGAGGCAAAAAGAAAATCTAAAAAACAGATGCTGGAAACATGTCTTCCAAGCAAGAATAAGTCATTTGTGTCATAAAATACAAAGTGATTGTGACAATAATAATTCTTGAGTTATATAGTGAACTCAGAAGATATTTGCTTTCCCTCAGGTGAAGTGTAACATGGCAGAGAATATTTCATTGACCACAGAGTGACTATCCATTCTTTAATCCATATAGCAAATCAAAATGATTTGCAAAGCAGAAATCTCAGAAATAACGTCAGAATATACAAGTAGTTTGATGGCATGACAGGTAAATTTTCTTCATTATCATAAATGTTTATTAAATGAGGAATTATGAGTGGCTTTTTTTTAATGCACTGAGAAAACTCAGTGGAATGGATTTGCACCAGTGTTGGCTAACCAGCATATCTAAAAGTTAAGAAAAATTTGATGGAAAAATAAGAGATGACTATATTTATTGTAATTACAAAAATATACCATTCCCCTGCATAGCTTTCTCTCCTCCTTGTCAAATTGGTAAGTACATGGAATTAATATGATTTTATTGTCATGTGACCCAGAAAGTAAAATCCCCAGGAACACTCAGGTAAGTCATTACACAGCGTAAAATTCATTTTGCAAATCTATTGCAGTACTACTTAGAAAGATCGTAATGTTTTCTGATAGGTACGTGTTCTTAAACCTATTATTTTAATTACTGAATCACTTAAGATGAATTGGAAGTGAGTTTTTATACATATATATTGCTTAGCTGTATATATATGTACATATATTGCTCATTTGAAGAACAAAACAAGTAGGAAAAAGGATCTGTATGACTGTCAGACTATAAATCACACGTTAGCTAAAATATTCCTATTTTTTAAAAAAAAAAGAACAAAGGGCAAAAGCTTTGTTCTGGAAAAGAAGCATACTATCATTGATTATATAGAAAGACATGCTTTTACTGGTACGAAAAATGGAGAAAAATATTGTAAAGTTTTTTATGTGGATTTTTTCCCTTGGTTTAACATAGAAGACAAATGGAGAGCTGTTTACTGCGTTTGGAGAAAAATGAAGTTATGTCAGCCTTTGAATCCTTCTTGGCAAATCTTTGTTCCTGCAGGTTTGTAAATCACTCACTCACTGCATTAGAAATATATTAGCAGAAAAGAAGCAAAGCAAAATGCTTTAAAGATAAAGTAGATATCTCTTGAAGCCAAAGCTGATCTGCCAGAATGAGTTTAACATCAAGAACAACAAATATGCAGTTAACCACTTTAATGCTATATTGACAGAAGATATATGTCTTCTTGAAGCAATGACTACGCCCATAATGCTCTTATGATATTAAAAATATATCCTCACAGTTGAAGCTTTTTTAAAAACAATATAAGGATTGTTTGTATTTTTTATTAAATGGCACATACTCAAAAAGACCACTCTGGCTGTTATAATTACTTGCTATCCATTATATTGCAAACATCATATTGACTTCTCTTGAACCCTTTGTTACAAAAAAATAGTTCATGTACATGTTATTTGTTAGATTTTGTCTTAACGTGTCAAAGTTACTATCAATCAATCAGTGATGAATCTGAACTGACCTACATTAAAACTAATAAATAGAGCCATAAATTATGGTTGGAAAAAATATTTATGAAATGAAAAGTCAAATGCCTTTGAATATGATACAGCCATTGGTCACAGCTATAATTCTATGAAAAAAATACTAATATGAATATTAATATAATAATAATATGAAAGATGTTTTTTTTGTATTTTAATCCGGGATAAACTAACTATTTGTATGCAAAGACACATTATCTCCGTCATCTCCATTTATCCAATATTTTGTATTTTCAGATATATATTATACACTCTCTAAATAGGCATCTGCATTACTTGTAGATAAAAACAACAAGCAGCTAACTTTTCTTTCTCTCACTTTCTCACTGTTTTTTTTCGTTGTTATATGTGCAGTTTGCAGAAGTACAAACTCAATCTGAAGGCACAGATCTAGGGAGGTGGAAAAAAATATTCTTTGCTCTGTAGATTGAATAGTTTGCGCTGATTTTTTTAATTCCTTCTCAGAAAAAGAGTGACATGATGGCCAGCATAATCTTCAAAATTCCTTCTATGTCAACTTGACAGCTGTATAGCTTAATTTTAGATAGGAGTATAGCTAGATTTTAGATACAGTTTCCACAGAGCTTTGCATGATAAATCTCTACTTACTGATGAAGTAATACAGTTTTTTAAGAACTAGTATAGTATTAAAAGTCTTCCAGAACTGGTTTATAAAACTTTGTTCTCATTCTGGTTGCTACACTTCTGGAGAAAAGACAGAGTATTAGCATTTCATAGAGACTAGAATTTTTTTCCTAATTTCTACTTTCTTGGTCTGTTCTCCAAATTGCACTTCTATTAACAGTGGTTATATGAATATAAAATTGGCAAAAGCAGGTAAAATAAGGCATTTTTATTAGAGGGCAGTCACATATGCTAGAAAATGTTGTATTTATTGTTGTAATTGCCTTCTGAAAAGTATTTCTGATAGAACTGAGATTTTCACTCATAATATGATGTAAGTCTGTGAAAAAGTTGGATTGAGAATTTAAAAGGATGATTATGCATTTAAAGTTGAACAGTGATCCTTGTACGAATTGTACATGAATTTCTATCAGGAAGGGAGCCACCTATTGTGTATTTAGATGGACTTAGATGGACTTTTTCACATAGTTTATATAGAAAATTCATAAGTTGATGTTGTGCAATAAAATACTGACGTGGTTTGCCAAATGCTGTCCGAAAACAGGTTCATGGGCATTTATACACCCATGCCATTTGTGTTTTCATTCCAACTCTTAATCACAGCTGCAGTGGCTTTCTGGGAGAGGAATTTCTTGAGTCCTTATGAGATTTCATTCTTCTCAGATCTTCAGTAAGGAAGAAGTATTTTTGTGACTAACTAACCGCATGTTGTAGAACAAACTTAATTTCTACTCACAGAGACGTGTTATCAGTGTAATATCGGTTGGCTACACATGACATAACAACGGCAATGGGACCACGACCAAGATAAGGAGGGATTTTCCAGTTGAAACAATCACATTTGAGTGAAAGCAGAGCACATGTCATTTCTGGACAAGAGATAGAATGCTGAGAATCATCTGAAGAGATTTTTAAAACCAGAGATTTTTGAAACTGAGAAACTGCTGTGATTTAAATGGCTAGTACTATTGAAAGGAATCGAACTGCCTCAAGCAAACCTTGAGTATATTCCAAAGAGTTCTTCAATACTGTTTTCTTCCTGAGAGGTAATCTTTTTAATTCTCGAATTGTGAACTTTTCTCTTTAGCAGTCCTGTTGGAATTAGAGAGAGACAAAGCTTAATTTGCATGTCATCTTAATCACTCAATCACACTGTCTTTCAGCTGTGGCAATTGTCTTCTCATCTCTGACACTTGCACTTGTGAAATGTTCATGGGCAACTTTCCTGGATTGAACAAGTAACCAGCTCCTCTTGCAAAGTTGGTGGACCGTGCTCTGATCAGCACATAGAGTCATATAATTATCAAGGTTGGAAAAGACCTCCATGATCATCTAGTCCAGCTGTCCACCTACCACCATGATTACCCATGAAACTTATAAAACATGTCCCTTAGTACCTCATCCAGACACTTCTTGAACATCTCTAGGGACAGTGACTCCAACACCTCCCTAGGAAGGCTGTTCCAGTACCTGATCACCTTCTCAGAGAAGAAGTTTTTCCTAATATCCAACCTGAACCTCCACTGGCACAACTTGAGGTCATTCTCTCTAGTCCTATTGGTAGCTACCTGGGAGAAGAGGCTGACCCCCACTTCACCATAATCTACTTTCAGGTAGTTGTAGAGTGCAGTAAGGTCTCCCCTGAGCCTCCTCTTCTCCAGACTAAACAATCCCAGCTCCCTCAGCCACTCCTCATAAGACTTGTGCTCCAGACCCCTCACCAGCTTCATTGCCCTCCTCTGGACATGCTTCAGGGCCTCAATGTCTTTGTTGCAGTGAGGGGTTCAAAACTGAACACAGTACTCGAGATGAGGCCTCACCAGAGCTCAGTACAGGGGGATGATCACCTCCCTGCTCCCGCTGGCCACACTATTTCTGATGCAGGCCACGATGCCATTGGCCTCCTTGGCCATCTAGGCACACTGCTGGCTCACGTTCAGCTGAGCATCAATCAATGCCCCCACATCCTTTTCCTGGGCACAGTCTTCCAGTCACTCTGTTCCAAGCCTATAGCACTGCATGAGGTTGTTGTGACCGAAGAGCAGGACCCAGCACTTGGGCTTGTTGAACCTCATCCCATTGGCCTCAGCTCAGTTATCCAGCCTGTCCAGATACTTCTGTGGAGCCTTCCTACCCTCAGGCAGATCGACACTTCCTCCAGGAGAAGAGGCCAACCTCCACCTCACCACAACCTTGTTTTAGACAGTTACAGAGTGCGATAAAGTCTTCCCTGATCCTCCTCTTCTACAGACTAAACAAAGTCTCAAAGTCAGGGTTAGAAATGATCCTTTTTTTTTATGTGGATGCATAACTACTGGAGAATTTGGACTGAATGTAGATGAAGAGGTGTAGACTGTTTGCTCCAGAGCTGGGACACTGAGCTAAAGCACCAGTGATAAGTGAGAAGATTTTCTTGTTCTCCACATATCCTTTTCCCTCTATTGACTGAAGGAATTAGAGACTAGGTAATGATTTCCCATCTGAAGAATGTATAGGTTCTAACAGGAGATAAAGGAAAGTTAAATAAAATTTTAAAAAGTGACCAAAGAGGTCTAATAGAGACATTAGATGGAAGGACACCCTCTCTGACTTAGAACATCCGGAAGCTGGAATGATATACGCAGAAAGTATTCCCACATTTCTGCTACAGATGATCATAGAATCACTAGGTTGAAAAGGACCTACAAGATCATCTAGTACAACTGTCCTCCCACCACCAATATTTCCCACTAAACTACTAAACCATATCCCTTAGCACCTCATCTAGATGTCTCTTGAACACCACCAGAGACGGTGACTCTACCACCTCCCTGGGCAAGCCCTTCCAGAACTTGACCACTTTTTTGGAGAAATACAATGAAGAACATATTGACAGTCCAAGATGGGTATAAAATTAGGTCTCCTTTGGGTCCAAACTTGTATGGAAATTTCGGTGTCATGGTAGCCTCACCAAAGTATGCTTTGTACAGGCTAATACTTAAGAACTAAACTTCCATACTGCAAGAAAACTTGAATGGAGACAAATAGTCAGTTGAAGAAATGTTCTGCCTCAGTTTTCTTATTATTCATGAAAGTAGGGTTTATACACAGAAGAAAAAACACTGTTTGGATATGATGAAACCAAGATGACACCAAGATGACACCAAGCTGGGAGGATGTGTCGATCTGCCTCAGGGTAGGGAGGCCCTTCTGAGGGATCTGGATAAGCTGGATAGCTGGGCTGAGGCCAATGGGATGAGGTTCAACAAGACCAAATGCTGGGTCCCGCTCTTTGGCCGCAATAACTCCATGCAGCGCTATAGGCTTGGGGCAGAATGGCTTGAAGACTGTGAAGAGGAAAAGGACCTGGGGGTGTTGGTTGATGCTCGGCTGAACATGAGCCGACAGTGTGCCCAGATGGCCAAGAAGGCCAATGGCATCCTGGCCTGTATTAGAAACAGTGCAGCCAGAAGGAGCAGGGAGGTGATCGTCCCCCTGTACTCAGCTCTGGTGTAGCCACACCTTGAGTACTGTGTTCAGTTTTGGGCCCCTCACTACAAGAAAGACATCGAGGCCGTGGCGTGTGTCCAGAGAAGGGCAACAAAACTGGTGAGGGGTCTAGAGCACAAGTCTTATGAGGAGCGGCTGAGGGAGCTGGGATTGTTTAGTCTGGAGAAGAGGAGGCTCAGGGGAGACCTCATCGCACTCTACAACTTCCTGAAGGGAGGTTGTGGTGATGAGGGGATCGGCCTCTTCTCCCAGATAACTACTGAGAGGACAAGAGGGAATGGCCATAAGTTGCTCCAGAGGAAATTTAGGTTAGATATAAGGAAAAACTTTTTCTCTGAAAGTGTGGTCAGGCACTGGAATGGACTGCCCAGGGAGGTGGTGGAGTCACCGTCCCTGGCGCTGTTCAAGAAATGTCTGGATGAGGTGCTAAGGGAGATGATTTAGCAGCTTTGTGAGTAATGATGGTGATAGGAGGACGGTTGGACTAGATGATCTTGTAGATCCTTTCCAACCTTGTGTTTCTATGATTCTATGATTCTATGAAACCTTGAAATAGGAAAAGAAGGGAAAAGACAGAGAGCAGAGGCCATAATGATGCATTTTAAAACAAATGACAACTTTCAGTGAATTGACTCAAGATATATTTTTACCCATTTATTAGAGAAAAGATTTTTCTCTTTTTTTAAGATTTAAAAGATTTTTCTCTTTTTTTAAAATTTAATTATTTGGGGTTTTTTAATTGAAAATTCACCATCTGCTTTCAGACTTTGGACTTGCATGTATATTATACCCTAAGCAGCACAGAGTCTAAAGGCTTCTCTAAAGACCTTTGACAAGCTAAGCATGGCAAAGGAGTACCTACCACAGTAAAGACATTAATAAGAAATATATTGTTTATCTTTCTGTAATTTACTTATATAGGGAGCTTTCAAAACCTAAACTGTTTGAGTGGCAATCTAAACAAAAATGATACAGTTCCTCCAGAGAGTGGGAGTGTATTTGCTGTTAATGGGAACTAGATATGCTCAGGCCTCTAAAATCAAAATGTCTTCATTTGGAAACCAAAACCAAACCAAAATAACAACAACAAAAACTCTCAAAGGCTTTCACAGAGACACAGAACAGTTGAGGTTTGAAGGAACCTCTGACGGCCATCCGGTTTAAATTCCTTCTTCAGGCAGGACCACTTAGAGATGCCTATTAAAGAAGTAATATTAGAAAAAAAGGTTTTTCAGTTTAGTCTCAATTTATGTACATGTTTCTGGATTCGGTTTTGTGTATGTGTTTATTAAAGAGTTTTACATAAAGAAATTGAGACATAATGGAATTTTAAAAAAATAATACATTTAATTTAATTACATTCAAATTTTAAAAAATAATGAGATATCTATAACTATAGAGATAGTAAAATTTAAACAAATGGTGTTTTTAGATAGCATATTAAATTTTGTTTTTATATTATTTAGTCTTTTTTTTTTTCCCCATCTGGAAAGATTTCTGAGTGTTTTCTATTTCAGAAGAATAAATATCTATGGCAGTATTGTTTACTTCGATAACATTTCATTACAAACAGCTGGTATTTAAGTGGCAGAGTTATAAGTTCGAAAGGAACCTCAGCTTTTACTTTAAATTTTGAAAAAATCGTAACAATATGCTTCTTACCATGAAAAGCAGAGATGATACATAGCATAACCACATGTTCTGCAATGAAGAGAGTGTAAAAGGTAGAGCCACATACCAGTTTGATCAGGAGATATTTTGCATACATCTATAATTACCATAAGTTATCGATCCTGTTTATAAATATATGTGCCAAATTCTTCTTTCTCACTTTCTGTGCATTCTGTTGACTTATACTGGATCTAGCTGACTGTAAATAGTTATATTCCATACATTTTATGATAAAATACATTTATTTATACTTGGACACTTTATCTGCAGTCATGTTGTAATTTTCAGAACAATGTGATTTAGAAATAATTTAAGACTAAAATGCACAAAGTGATTCTCAATTAAAGTTCTAAATTAGTTTTCAGTACTTGTCTTCCCTGGGTAATATAGTTTGTTTTTTTTAAAAAAAAAATTAGAATTGTAACGCACTTTTTAAGTTTTCCACAGGAATAATAAAATAGAACTGTTTTTCTTTTTTCCCTCTGAATTTCCAGAAATATCATATGGCAGTTTTATTACTCAATTTTTTAGCATGGAATTTTCAACAGTAAAGAGGAAATCCGTTACAAGACTCTGTTCAAGGAAGACTCCAGTTTTTTCAGTCAAAGTCTTGAAAGGATTTGTAGAATATTATTTATTTACTTAGCACCTCTCAGATAAGTATTAATGCAAAATGAAATGTCTTTTTTTTTTTTTTAATTTTGTCAGTACAGTAGCATTTCTCCCATTGCTTTCATTTTTAGTTACCTTTTCCAGTACTAAATACCTTATCATCATGCTTCGGTGTAGTACTGCATTTGAGTGAACATGGGAGAACAAAAATCACTATGGCATGCATTTGTTACCAGGTGTCTGTTCTGTTCCAGTCATATAAGGGTGTGAGGAAATTGAGCACATACACTCACATTATATTTCTATATCAAATTAGTTTTTTGGAAAGGTTATTCCAAAGTAAACAAATTAGGTTCTAGGTTGTTAATTTTAAAAAATAATTTAAAAAAGATTCATGATACCACCATTTGCCTGAAATTCTTAAAATTCATATAAAAAAAAATGCTGTGTTTTATTGCAAAACCTTGATAGAAGTTGATTCTTTCTTGTACCAACTTAGGCTTTGCAAATGCAAGCATTTCAGTTTACCTTTGCTACAGAGTAAATAAACCAAGTAATACATACACAAAAAAAAAAATGAGAAATGCAAAACACCTTGTAGAGAAGATTGTGCCTCCTACTTGTTCCCTACTACATTGGTGAACTGACAGTCTTTGAAAGCAGGTAAGAAGTGAAAGCTTAGTATGACTGAGATAACAAGTTGGGGAGTGCATTGTTTGTCTACTGGCGCCAAGCAGTGTTCTTAAGATTAGTGGTCCTAAATCTTTCATCCATGGCATTACAAACTGACCGTCATAATCCATTCATTAATGACATACCAAAGAAAAGGATAAGAAACAATGCAACCATGTTCAAAAAGCACAAAACCTTAAAATGACAATTTAAGTGCTTAAATGTTCACAAAGTCATATTAAGTAAATCTTAGGATGTTTTGAACTAGAGTTTTCGAGTTAGAATCATTTTGTACATGACCAGCTCTCTATCCCTCTCTCTCTCAGCATCCCACAATACACACATCATAACCAAATGGATTAGCTAATAAATCTAAAGCAATTCCACTCTAAGAACATGGTTAAACTGAGGGTAACCATGAGTCAGTGTCAAGGCATATCAAGTACTGTGTTTGAAACTTGTCCTTATGAATGTTCCTTGATTTCCCATCTTATTGTATGAAATAATAATGAGGGAAAAGATACCATCATTTAAGAACATATAAACTCTACTATTTTTTTATTTTTTAGTTTTTACTGTATTCTTTTGTATTTTTCTTAACTGGAACAACTCCAGAAATAAAATGAAAGTGAGGAGTCTTTGTTACCGTATTAAGTGGGAGCATGCCAGTTGCACAGACATGCATCTACATGTTTACCTAGAGCAATGGATACACTTTTCTATGGAAGCTACACACCTGGGCTCATCTACAAAGGTCACTCTGGGTGCACTCAATACCAATATACAACCAATATAGCAATAAACATCTAATCAAGACTTCTGTGTCCTCATGTGGCATTAAGTGTTCTCAGAGAAGACATAGTCTTGTCTGCTATGTGCATGAGAGTGGTGTGTTCAGGCTGCATGCCTGGGTGCTTTACAAAGACTTCCAGTGAACTCCCTACATGACCAGGGTTCAGATGGGTTATACAGACAGTTATTCCTTTATTACCTTTGGAGAAATAGAGTTATAACGAATGGGAGTTTAGTGCTTAGCTCTCAGTGAAACCTTTGTGAACTGGATAATAGTGATCTTGACCCTTGAAACTCTAGCCAAAGCCTTCATGAATTCTTGAAAGTAGAATATATTTTACACAGAGGCTTGCCTAGAAATGATTAGTATTAACCAAAAGCCTGTTATAAGCAGTCTGCCTACCTGATGAGCTTCCTAGTATTGGCCAGTCAAGGGAGTTGGCTACTTAATTGGCTAATCAAGCTATAAATTTTAATGAAAGATATTTTTACTCTTCTCTAGATCAGGCATCTCTGCAAGAATAACTGATAAAGTAGCTCTTGTGGAGGACCATAGTAAGAGTAACTAAGTGAAGTACAGTCACCTGGCAGCATAGTTTCATCATCTTTCATGATTCTTTGTGCCTTAACCTTTAGAGGTCAGATTTGTAACTCTTTTAAATGTCCATCTAATTCATTTTGCGTTCATTTATCCATGACAGCAAGTGCTCTACGATGAGAAAGAAACAAAATGGAATTAAATATTTAGATTTTGGAATCTACTGCACTTCCTCAAAAATCCATATAAGTCAATATTTTCTGTATGGATCAGAACCATGTGTTTTGGATTTTTTTTTTTTTACAAAATTGACTCTTGATTAAATGTACATATATGATTTGCTGAAAATAGACTGCTACTTTGAATAGGGAATTGAGGAATAGAAATGATGGTGAAACGTTTTTTTCATTTGAAATTGGAAAATCTTGTTCTTTTCTTTCTACATAGCTTTTAATTTGAAGTTATGCTAATTCCAGTAATTATCTATTAAAGACAAATTGATTGACTAGAACAAAAATATCTTTCAGATAGAACACTTGGGAACATTCTGAAATTTTGAGATTCTACTAGGGTCTATTTATTAAAGAAAATCAAGTTCTCCAATCTATAGAAAATGACTAAATAACATTGAAATTCAAATTAGCAGACAAATATCTTCAAAAAATGTTTCTTCAGCAATATTTTAGAAATCTTAAAATAAGAAACAGCAGCCCCTCAGTTCAACACTGATGCCTGATGAATAATTGTATTCATTCTCAGAGTCTTTTCAGTACTAGTCTTTCTACACCAAACTATTTTCTTAAAAGATTTTGAGCTAATGAGCCGACTGGCTTTAGTGATTCTAAGTGTGATAGTAGCTAAAAGTTATTATGCAGTTATCTTGTTACTCACTCAGGACAGATACGAATTGAGATCCAGAAGGTTAGCATAAGAAAGACTAGACACCTATTTACAAGCTTATGTCTTCTCATTTGATTCATCCTATCTTTCTGGATATACAAGCAGTGTAGCCAGATCCAAGAACAAGATGGATGAACAGATATAGCGTATGTAGAGGTGATAGCTACATGATAAATTGTGGAACCATCCCATTTATTTATATTCACCTTTGACCATCTCACCTGCCCTTTGTCTACCAATATATCTTCCCCATGATGACTTATAAAATTTCAACTGCCTGAGAGACTTCAGTGCATTCCCTCCTGCCATTCTTTGTTTTCTTACTTCTAATTTCTCCAGCAGTGTGAAAGAAGATTGTCACAGGCTGAAAAAGGGATTATTTATTAATGTGGATGTAACCAAAAAAAGTCCAAAACACTCACAAATTTGGAAATTGAATTTTGAGTACGTACCTTTCTTTACTTTGGGGATCTTTTCAACAATGATTGAAAATGGAGGTGGACGAATTGACTGCAGTTTATTTAACTCTAACTATTGCTAATTTTACTGCTGGGTCTTTTGGCTCTCTCAGTAATCAGAGAGAGAAGAAGAAATCTAGTGGAAAATTAATTGTGTCAATTTTAGACTGCTAATTTAAAGCAATAAAAACAACAATTAATCATAACCACAAAGTGCCTTTATTCACACAATCTGGGACTACTGTAGTCTTTGCTTTATCTTTTTCTTTTGGGGCATAATTTTCAAGAGCAGGTCAAACAGTTGTCCAGTACTGCTGATTTTCTGAGGTCTGAAAGGTCTCAGAAAGCTTTGTCTATGTCCGTACTGGCAACAGGATTTGGAATAATAAGTTAATATAATCTTCTCTATGTGAGAGATTTAACTTGATAACCAGTACAAAAATAACTAGTTTGGTCTCTGATTAGTGAAGGCTGCAGGTAGCAAGGTACTCTATGAGATATTTCAAAATGTCCCTATCTTTTATCAAAGAATAAACACAAAGGCTTAGGCCTGTGAGCTTCCGAGGTCATTTATTCGTGGTCCACAGAAAGAGCGAGTATGAAATCTCTGACAACGGCTGTCACAAGCTTTGATTTTATTATTTTTATTTTACTTTTAAATTCTAAAGAAGAATATGTCAAATTACATATTTGTGATAAAGGTGCAGACTAAAATTCACCATAAAATTATGTTTTTAGAGCATGAAAATGTACACATTTTAATCTTATCTACTAATATTTTAATATGGGCTTTTCAAAGTCATGAAAGATGCATGTTTTTTTTCTAGGGAAGAATTTTATGGGCAATATTGCTGTTGGTATGGCTTTCTATCCTGACATCCTTATTCAGAATTTGAGTGAATACTTTTGTGTTTGTTAAGATCAAATAATTTTGGAAGGAATATTAGCTATTAGCTATCTTTGTCTCTTTGAACAAGAACAGGTGATTCACAAAGTCTTACACAGATAAAAATACACAGCTTAAAATACAGACGCTCACTGTAAAAATGTAACTTGCCTATGAAGGCACAAGAATAAGAATGTTCCTCCTTACACATTCCCTAGAAAAGTTAGTTTTCTGTGATGTTTGTTATAGTCTAATGATACTCCTGTCAGGTTTCATGGAAAAAAATCGTGCTAATTTAGATGCTAATTTTAAATAACGAAAAATGACAGAGTAATACAGTGTTGTTCAGACCAAGCTAGGAATTGAGCTAAACAGAGCTGGCTGTTCTACTGATGTTTTGAAAAATAAAAGCAACATTGAATCTTTAGCTGAAATACTACAGATTGTCTTCATTTTCCACACAGGACAAACACTTCATATCATTTTCTCTGTGTGCATTTTCTCTCACGTAGACAGAACTGTACCTTTGTCAGAGATGTCAAAGTATGAATTTTGCACATGACCATCACTTGTACAGGAGTAGACAAATTCGCTCACTTGTAGCATTCGGTCCTTAGCTCAGAAGACTGCTATGATGACACTACTGCTACTGCATTTCCCCTATGGAAGTGCCTACTTCACATCTACAAATAAATCACAGAATCACAGAATCACAGAATCACAGAATTGCAGGGGTTGGAAGGGACCTCAAGAGATCATCGAGTCCAACACCCCTGCCAGAGCAGGTTCCCTACTGCAGGTTGCACAGGTAGGCGTCCAGGCAGGTCTTGAATGTCTCCAGGGAAGGAGACTCCACAACCTCCCTGGGGAGCCTGTTCCAGTGCTGCTTCACCCGCACCGTGAAGAAGTTCTTCCGCATGTTGGTGCGGAACTTCCTGTGCTCCAGCTTAAGGCCATTGCCCCTTGTCCTGTCCCCACTGACCACCGAAAAGAGGTTCCCCACCTCCATTTGCCTCCCGCAACTAAGATACTTATAAACATGGATCAGGTCCCCTCTCAGCCTTCTTTTCTCCAGGCTGAACAGACCCAGCTTACTGAGCCTCTCCTC
>WBMW01003693.1:0-23558 GCA_013396635.1 Penelope pileata | reverse complement strand
CCAAGAGGACAGGCCCTTTTTCCACATTTCATGGACCTTCTTCTTCTCTTTGATCATGCCCATGAGCTCCATGCTCATCCATGGCGGTCTCCTGCCGCCCTTCCCTGATTTCCTGCTCCTAGGGATGCACCGATCCTGAGCTTGAAAGAAGTACTGTTTAAATATCAACCAGCTCTCATGGGCCCCCTTACCTCCAAGCACTCTGGCCCATGAGATCCCTCCAAGTAGGCCCCGAAGGAGAGCAAAGTTGGCTCTCCGAAAATCCAGGGTAGAGATCCTACTTTTAACCTTACTTCTCCCACTCAGGATCTTGAACTCCACTAGCTCATGATCGCTGCATCCCAAGCTGCCCCCAACCTTCACATCTCCAACAAGCCCATCCTTGTTGGTAAGAACAAGGTCCAGAAGCACCCCCTGCCTCGTCGGCTCCTCCACCACCAAAAATCATGAATGGGGAAAATGTCTTGATGTTCTGCTGATCACAGCCAGTCCACAAATGATCTAGACAAATGTCAGAATCACTGACAGAATCACTAATTACTAATTCTGGGAGAGGAGTAGCATCACTCCATGTCTGCTTTGGCCAATGCATTAGATTTGAAATAGAATATTCAGAATTAAACAGACTGCAGTGTCATCACTCATATTAAATAGATTTCAGCTAAACTTGAAGTAGATTTTCATTTGTCTGTGATCTGGGAGCAAATGAGGCCTGTTATGTGATACTCAATAGGTGACTGTATTAGATGACTCTGTCTTAGTGGTGAAAAAGAGGATCTTAATCCTAGAAAAAAACCAACATTCTTAAACATAAGGTGATCTTTGACACTTAACTAACTACTGGAATATAAAAAGATCCACTAATAGTGTTGGATCTGGATAGGTTCTTTATAGCAATCAATATGCTAAGACGTGTAGGAGAACACACTTTACTATGAAGAAGAATCAGACTTAGGTAATACTACAAATCCCATTCACTTAGAGTACGTCATGAGGTCATCAGCATCCCAGTGGACAAGCAGTGCAGACAGACAAGACCAACTTCCTTAAGTTCCAACTCTTTCCCACATCACTAGTAGGAAACATTTCTGAATAAGACCTAAAATGTAGAGCAGAAGCTTTTTATTCCTTCTTCTCTCCTTTGAGCAGACATTCAGAACTATGGGCCAATCATGTGCAAGTGGGAAAAATGGAACAGTCACAACAGCAATTAAGAGCATGTACAATTATATATGCCTAAAACGCAAGATTAATTTTGCTTTTTCATATTCTCCAGACACTTCAGAGTAAAAGTATCTCACTTGGCTTGTAACATAACTATTTTTAAGTGTAGTAATGCATCTTCAGCTACACATAAAAACTATTTATTTACATTGGCAAGAAGCAGGAAGATGAAGCCAACACTCAAACATTTGTTTCAAGTATTTATCTTAAACCCTGCCTTTTAGAAAATAAAGAACAACATTTAAATCTAGTTGCATACCAGACAGCTCAAACAAAAAACAGTCCAAGCTGTTGTCACGGTCAATAGCATTTCCGGGAACCTGAAAGAACTATAAGTAAAACTGAATGTGGCTCCCCAAGACTGGGACAAAACCTCTGCTGCTGGAGAGAAACAGAGGTAGGAAGGAAAGCTGCTGGAAGACTTGGGCTTTCTGCTTGAAAAAGTGGGAAGGCTAGGGTGGTGCCATCTGCCTAGCACAGCCACTGTCTCTGCTGTTCTGACCCTTCTCAGCAAAAATCATTCTGTCATTCCAGCCCAGGGAAAAAAGCAGACCCTGAGACACTGCTGTTTCACCACCACAGAGATTAAGTAAATGTCTGCTTTGCTTATGCTAACATCACAGATATAACATCAAGCTACGTCCTCATCTGGCTTACATTTGCAAAATTCTGTAAAATAAACTCATTACTTATGAACAAAAACATTTTATATGATGTCTACAATTATATTTTTCCAACTATTTTTTAAAAAATAAGAGTCAGGTAGTAAAAACTCAGGTAATTTCCAGCTAGAAAACAGTTTCAGATAGAATAATGTAATTAAAGTCAAAAGCTTAATTCTTAAACTATTTCATTTTTAATAGATATTTAAAAAAAAGTTCATATAAATATACATTTAGATGATGTGACTGATCAATGGTATACATGACGGGATAATTTACTTTCATTACTGAATATAGAATCATAGAATCCTTAGAGTTGGAAGGGATCTTTAAAGGTCATCTAGTCCAACTCCTCTGCAAGGAAGAGAGATGCCTACAGCTAGATCAGGTTGCTCAGAGCTTGGTCCAGCCTGACCTTGAATGTCTCCAGGAACGGGTCTTCCACCACATCTCTGGGCACCCTGTTCCAGTGCTTCACCACCCTTACTGTAAAAAACTCTTTCCTTAAATCCAACCTAAATGTCCTCTCTTTTAGTTTGAAAACATTTCCCCTTGTCTTATCACCACAGACCCTGCTAAAGAGTTTGTCCCCTTCTTTCTTGTAGACCTCTTCAGACACTGAAAGGCCACTATCAGGTCTCCCTGAAGCCTTCTCTTCTCCAGGCTGAACAGTCCCAGCTCTCTCAGCCTGTCCTCGTAGGAAAGGTGTTCCATCCCTTAGATAATTTTTGTGGCCCTCCTCTAGACATGTTCCAACAGGTCCATGTCTCTCCTCTGCTGAGGACTCCATGTCTGGACAGAACACTCCAGGTGAGGTCTCACCAGCACAGAGCAGAGGGGCAGGGTCACCTCCCTTGACCTGCTGGCCACACTTCTTTTGGTGCAGCCCAGGATGTGGCTGGCTTTCTGAGCTATGAGGGCACACTGCTGGCTCATGTCCAGCTTGCCACCGACCAGTATCCCCAAGTCCTTTTTTTGTAGTGCTGTGCTCTATCCTTTCATCCTCCAGATTATATTGATAGCAGGGGTTACCATGACCCAGGTGCAAGAATGTGTACTTGGATTTGTTGAACCTCATGAAGTTCTCCTGGGCCCACTGCTCGAGCTTGTCTAGGTCTCTCTGAATGACATCCCATTCCTCAGGCGCGTCAACTACACCACACGGCTTGGTGTCATCTGCAAACATGCTTAGGGCGCACTCAATCTCACTGTCAATGTCATTGACGAAGACATTGAAAATCATTGGTCCCAGCACTGACCCAAGGGACACCACTCATCGCCGATCTCCATCTAGACATTGCACCATTGACCACCACTCTCTGGGTTCGATCCTGCAGCCAGTACCTCATCCCTGAACAGTACACACATCAAATTCATATCTTTCCAGTTTGGAGAGAAGGATGTTGTGGGGGACCATGTCGAAGGCTTTGTTGAAATCCAGACAGATGACATCAGGAGCTCTTCCCTTGTCCATTGATACAGTTACACAGTCATAGAAGGCCGCTCGGTTGGTCAGGCAGGACTTGCCCTTGGTGAAGCCATACTGGTTGTCTTGTCCCACCTCCCTCACTTCCATGTGCCTTAGCACAGCTTTCAGGAGGATATGGGTAGTTCGTATTTATTACTATAATTATTTGTTTTCTTTTGTTCCATATGCAATCATGAAGATGTAAACCGAGAAAAAAGCAGTCTTCAGCTTTTGGGAAATTACATTCCAGCAGAACTTTTAGTGGGGGGAATAGTATGCCAAGAGAAATCCTAAGAAGACTAGAGTTGCTAACGCTGTGAATACCACTCTGTGAATTAATTTGAATATTTATACATCATAAATATAGTTCTGCTAGGTACCAATATTTTTAAAACCTGGTAAAAACATTAATAAAATGATTAAACGTAGGAAAGAATGAATTTATTAGTGTATTTCCTGATGAAACAAAGACTTTTGGTTTAGTTTTCACTAAAGAATGTAGCTTTGTCTTTCAGAAATTTTTCTCCCACACAAAGAAAGGAAGTCATGGGATCAAAACTGGCTGAAAATTTATTATCTCACACCTGGAGGAACTATTCCCTTTAGGCTGTAGAAAGGGTGAACAAGAAAAGTAAAGTGTTGACATTTTTGTGTGTTGTACAAGAAAATTAAAAATGAGAGTATTAATTTGCAAATACACAGTAAGTGCTTATAAATAATATTGCTGTATAGTTTTAAACAATGTCTGAAAATGAAGCAATCTGTATGAGTCAAAATGATTGATTTTGTTAATTATAAAAGCCGATCACATTGTTACGTCTGGAGCAGGGATTTATCATTATTTCCAGAGTTTCCTAACAGTTATCATTATTTTCAATACAAAAGGATGTATATTTCACTCATGATTTTTCACCTCTAGCTGCAAATCAGCTAGCCAAACTCAGCTGTATGTGTAAATGAGTAAATAAACTGACAGACCAATTCAGGCTTTGAGATGCTAGGCTCTCTGCAACTCTTACACTCTTGGAAAGATAACTCCAACAAACCATTGTAAACAAGAGTTCCCTTTCACAGTTCATATGCTGCTATTGTTTTATGTTAGCCTTTTCCAGCTGCTTCTTGATGGTGAGTAACTGGTATTACACTTGCTGGATACTTTCTGGGAGACTGCCAATACTTTCAAGCACTGTTGGAACAGGTTTTCTGACTGATTATCACAACGTCCCTGGGATAAGCTCTCCCATGGCTGAGCAGTAGAAATGCTAGCCTTGTAAATGAGTTGGGCAATGCTGATGACATTAATGATTCTTTTTCTTTTTCTTATATTGAGGAGTAAATGTGGCTGCATCACACATTTAGCTATTGCTGGGTCTTTCCTTAATATTTGCAACTGTTATTCTTTATCAGGGTGTGAGTTTGAAGAAGATCTAATGAAAAAAATTCATCTTTAGGATGCCATTAAGAAACATAAGCTGTTTTCCTAGTTAATCGTTTGGGAAGTGGCCTATTCATTTACGCTGGAGGCAATTGGTGACATTCGTCCACTCTGGATGCCAGGGCTGCGCAGGTGGTAACACTTCTGACACAACAGCTGAGCATTAGCTGACTCAGGTTATATGCAAAATAGTCAGAGTTAAGAAAAGGCACAACTAGATCAAGGCAAAGGCATTTCAGTTTCCACCGGGAACCCCAGCTCCTCAAATCATTTGATCCTGCCATAACATCTGCCTGCAACAAAATCTTAAGAAAACTAAGTTCCGACAATTGCATAACAAAGCTTGGCAACAGAAACCAGAAGACAAGAGGCAGCAGTGAGCTATGTCTGTGTCTGCATGCAGTCCAAATGTGTCCATTGGCACAAAAAGATGGATTATGTTTCACTAAAATTTTAAACTTCGTGTCTACTGATCCTCATAGGAGCTGGAACTGAATGATCAGCCCCATTCTGTGACTGAGATGTGATGGAAATTTAGCACAGATCCTTCTCTACCCCTGGAGAGAGACCATCAGTGTAAATATGAACAGCTCAAGCTTGTCTCTGGGGCAGGAGAAGAGAGGGCTACTGCTCCCTACGTTGAGGTAAAGAAGACAGATCCATCAGAGCGTCACTTAGAATGAAGTGGAGACAACCTTTGGGTCTAAGGATCTCTGAAATTGTAAAGAGATTGTATGGTCATTCCGAAGTGAGACAATGCTGTGGAGCACTTTCTTTCTTCTTTGTTCATAGTACCTGTGCCTGAGATAAAGTGGTCAAAGACCAGTATAGATTTCAAACAATACAGCTTTTCTGAAGCTACAAACAATTCAGTTGAAAGAAATTCATAGCTGACATTACCACATCCTGCTTCTGTTTTAGCATTTGTGACTGTAAATAGTTTCTTCAAGAAGTTTTTTTTAATTAAAGCCATGTGTAGCATAATGTAGAAAACACATATTTCCCAGGCACTTAAATGGCAACTTCACCAAATCACACAAAACAGAACAGCATACTTTTGTGAACATTGGCACTGATCCTCAGCCTTTGGTTTCATTGCTGAGAGAAAAACTCCCAGAGAGCCTAAATTTCTGCCAACAGTATGGCCGAAGAAATTGTCAAAAATAGCAGACTTGTAAAACAGGACATTAAGTATTGACTACTGTGTACAGTTGCATAGTTAAAGCCACAAAGGTCAAAGGCTTCTCTCAAAAACAAACTGGCCATCCATCTACATGGAGAATCAGGCCTCCATGAAAAGGCCATCTGAACTACAAAGCACTGAGCTGGGGCACCAGGCAAGCTGGCTGACACAGGGCAGTTTGGACAGGCTGAGCATGGGCTGTGCCATAAGTCCGGTTTATCAGCAGATACTGTGCTCTGTTCTTCCAAACATGAGACCAGAGAAGAGGTTGGGTAGCGGAGACAACCAGCTTGTGTTATCTGTCTTCCAAAATACATGTCCGAGGTACAACCTGAGGACTTTGGTGAGGAGTCAAGAAAACTGGCTGGAAAAAGTTTTCCAGCTGGTTATCTGCTTTGCAAAGTATTTAATTCATCCCTTAAATTTATAAATACAACATGAATATGGAAAATAGATAAATAAATGTAGGGTTTAAAACTTTTTCAGTCTGTATTTCAGACACATAATTCTACAAGAAATTGTCAACTGACAAATGGCTTCTTAGTTATCTTTCAATGACCTCAAAAGATTGATTGGTGGAAAATGTGCAGCAAAATTCCTAGCATCAGTACAAGCACATTAAGTGCCCAGTGTCAATATTTCTACATGAATATTGAGGGCTTTAAACTAGGTATGAAGAAGGAAGGGGATAAAACAAGGCTTGCTAGGGTTGAGCCCGAGGGAGCAATACCAGGACTGAGGATAAGGCAAATGGCTCACCTGAAGTGCATCTACACTAATGCACACAGCATGGGCAACAAACAGGAGGAGCTGGAAGCCATCATGTGGCAGGCAAACTATGACCTAGTTGCCCCGACTGAAACATGGTGGGATCACTCCCATGACTGCAATGGATTGCTATCAACTCTTCAAAAGGGATAGCCAAGGAAGAAGGGGCGGTGGCATGGCTTTCNAAGGGGATAAAACAAGGCTTGCTAGGGTTGAGCCCGAGGGAGCAATACCAGGACTGAGGATAAGGCAAATGGCTCACCTGAAGTGCATCTACACTAATGCACACAGCATGGGCAACAAACAGGAGGAGCTGGAAGCCATCATGTGGCAGGCAAACTATGACCTAGTTGCCCCGACTGAAACATGGTGGGATCACTCCCATGACTGCAATGGATTGCTATCAACTCTTCAAAAGGGATAGCCAAGGAAGAAGGGGCGGTGGCATGGCTTTCTATGTTAAGGAGTGTTTTGATGTTGTTGAGCTCAGTGCTGAGAATGACAAGGTTGAGTCATTATGGGTAAGGATCAAGGGGAAGGCCAACAGGGCAGATATCCTGGTGGGAGTCTGTTATAGACCACCTAACCAGGACGAAGAGATAGACGAGGCATTCTATGAGCAGCTGGCAGAAGCTGTGCGATTGACAGCCCTTGTTCTCATGGGGGAATTCAACTTCCCTGCTATGTGTTTGGAATATTAATACAGTGCAGAGGAGGCAGTCTAGGAGGTTTCTAAAGTGTGTGGAAGATAACTTCTTGATGCAGCTGGCAAGAGAGCCTCCCAGGGGAGGCACCCTGCTAGACCTGCTGTTCACTGATGAAGAAGGACTGGTGGGAGATGTGGAGGTCGGAATCTGTCTTGGGCAGAGTGATCACANGAGGGCTACTGCTCCCTACGTTGAGGTAAAGAAGACAGATCCATCAGAGCGTCACTTAGAATGAAGTGGAGACAACCTTTGGGTCTAAGGATCTCTGAAATTGTAAAGAGATTGTATGGTCATTCCGAAGTGAGACAATGCTGTGGAGCACTTTCTTTCTTCTTTGTTCATAGTACCTGTGCCTGAGATAAAGTGGTCAAAGACCAGTATAGATTTCAAACAATACAGCTTTTCTGAAGCTACAAACAATTCAGTTGAAAGAAATTCATAGCTGACATTACCACATCCTGCTTCTGTTTTAGCATTTGTGACTGTAAATAGTTTCTTCAAGAAGTTTTTTTTAATTAAAGCCATGTGTAGCATAATGTAGAAAACACATATTTCCCAGGCACTTAAATGGCAACTTCACCAAATCACACAAAACAGAACAGCATACTTTTGTGAACATTGGCACTGATCCTCAGCCTTTGGTTTCATTGCTGAGAGAAAAACTCCCAGAGAGCCTAAATTTCTGCCAACAGTATGGCCGAAGAAATTGTCAAAAATAGCAGACTTGTAAAACAGGACATTAAGTATTGACTACTGTGTACAGTTGCATAGTTAAAGCCACAAAGGTCAAAGGCTTCTCTCAAAAACAAACTGGCCATCCATCTACATGGAGAATCAGGCCTCCATGAAAAGGCCATCTGAACTACAAAGCACTGAGCTGGGGCACCAGGCAAGCTGGCTGACACAGGGCAGTTTGGACAGGCTGAGCATGGGCTGTGCCATAAGTCCGGTTTATCAGCAGATACTGTGCTCTGTTCTTCCAAACATGAGACCAGAGAAGAGGTTGGGTAGCGGAGACAACCAGCTTGTGTTATCTGTCTTCCAAAATACATGTCCGAGGTACAACCTGAGGACTTTGGTGAGGAGTCAAGAAAACTGGCTGGAAAAAGTTTTCCAGCTGGTTATCTGCTTTGCAAAGTATTTAATTCATCCCTTAAATTTATAAATACAACATGAATATGGAAAATAGATAAATAAATGTAGGGTTTAAAACTTTTTCAGTCTGTATTTCAGACACATAATTCTACAAGAAATTGTCAACTGACAAATGGCTTCTTAGTTATCTTTCAATGACCTCAAAAGATTGATTGGTGGAAAATGTGCAGCAAAATTCCTAGCATCAGTACAAGCACATTAAGTGCCCAGTGTCAATATTTCTACATGAATATTGAGGGCTTTAAACTAGGTATGAAGAAGGAAGGGGATAAAACAAGGCTTGCTAGGGTTGAGCCCGAGGGAGCAATACCAGGACTGAGGATAAGGCAAATGGCTCACCTGAAGTGCATCTACACTAATGCACACAGCATGGGCAACAAACAGGAGGAGCTGGAAGCCATCATGTGGCAGGCAAACTATGACCTAGTTGCCCCGACTGAAACATGGTGGGATCACTCCCATGACTGCAATGGATTGCTATCAACTCTTCAAAAGGGATAGCCAAGGAAGAAGGGGCGGTGGCATGGCTTTCTATGTTAAGGAGTGTTTTGATGTTGTTGAGCTCAGTGCTGAGAATGACAAGGTTGAGTCATTATGGGTAAGGATCAAGGGGAAGGCCAACAGGGCAGATATCCTGGTGGGAGTCTGTTATAGACCACCTAACCAGGACGAAGAGATAGACGAGGCATTCTATGAGCAGCTGGCAGAAGCTGTGCGATTGACAGCCCTTGTTCTCATGGGGGAATTCAACTTCCCTGCTATGTGTTTGGAATATTAATACAGTGCAGAGGAGGCAGTCTAGGAGGTTTCTAAAGTGTGTGGAAGATAACTTCTTGATGCAGCTGGCAAGAGAGCCTCCCAGGGGAGGCACCCTGCTAGACCTGCTGTTCACTGATGAAGAAGGACTGGTGGGAGATGTGGAGGTCGGAATCTGTCTTGGGCAGAGTGATCACAAATTGGTAGGGTTCTCTATTCTTGGTGAAGTCAGGAGAGAGGTCAGCAAAACTGTGGCCTTGGACTTCCAGAGGGAGGACTTTGAACTGTACAGGACACTGACAGGGAGGATCCCTTGGGAGTCTGTCCTGAAGAGTAAAGAGTTCCAAGAAGGATGGACGCTCCTCAAGAAGGAAGTCTTACAAGCACCGGAGGAGGTTGTCCCCGTGTGCTGCAAGATGAGCTGGAGGGGAAGAAGACGAATGTAGATGACCAGGGAACTTCTACTGAGACTCTGGGAGAAAAAGAGAGTTTATCTCCACTGGAAGAATGGATGGGCAACTAGAGAAGATTTCAAAGAAGTTGCTAGGATACACAGGGAGGAAATTAGGAAGGCAAAAGCCAAGCTTGAGTTCAACCTGGCCATTGCAGTAAAAGACAACAAAAAATGTTTTTATGAATATATTGACAAGAGGAGGAGGGCTAAGAAGAAGCTTCATCCTTTACTGGATGCATGATTACTGTGGTTAAGGAAAAGACTGAAGTTCTCAATGTCCTCTTTTGTGTCTCTCTTTAATAGTCAGACCGCTTATCCTCGGGATACTCTACCCGCTGACCTGGAAGTATGAGACGGGGGGCAGAACAAATCTCCCATGATTCAGGTGGAGACAGTTAGAAACCTGCTACTCCATCTAGACTGTCACAAGTCTGTGGGACCAGATGGGACTCACCTGAGGGTGCTGAGGGAGCTGGCAGATGGGATTGCCGAGCTGCTTTCCATCATCCATCTGCCTTCCTGGTTAGCCAGAGAGGTCCTGAAGGACTGGAGTTTTGCCAATGTGACTCCTATCTACAAGAGGATCAGAAGGAAGATCTGGAGAACAACAGGCCTGTCAGCCTGACCTCGGTGCCAGAAAAGGTTATGGAACAATTAATCTTGAGTGAGATCACATGGCATGTGTGGGACAATGCCGGGATCAGGCCCAGCCAGCATGGGTTCATGAAAGGCAGGTCCTGCTTGACCAACCTCATCTCCTTCTATGACTGGGTGACCTGCCTGCTGGATGAGGGAAAGGCTGTTGACATAGTCTATCTGGACTTTAGCAAAGCCTTTGACATGGTCTCCCACAGTATTCTCCTGGGGAAGCTCGCAGTCCATGGCATGGAGAGATTCACTCTTTGCTGGGTGAAGAACTGCCTGGAGGGCTGAGCCCAGACGGTGGTGGTAAATGGAGTTAAATCCAGCTGGTGTCCAGTCAATAGCGGTGTTCCCCAGGGGCTGGTATTGGGGTCCACTCTGTTTAATATCTTTATTGATGACCTAGATGAGGGGATTGAGTGCAACCTCAGTAAGTTTGCAGATGACACCAAGTTGGCAGGTAGTGTTGATCTGCCTGAGGGTAGGAAGGCTCCACAGAGGGATCTGGACAGGCTGGATAACTGGGCTGAGGCCAATGGGATGAGGTTCAACAAGCCCAAGTGCTGGGTCCTGCTCTTCGGTCACAACAACCTCATGCAGTGCTATAGGCTTGGAACAGAGTGACTGGAAGACTGTGCCCAGGAAAAGGATGTGGGGGCATTGATTGATGCTCAGCTGAACGTGAGCCAGCAGTGTGCCTAGATGGCCAAGGAGGCCAATGGCATCGTGGCCTGCATCAGAAATAGTGTGGCCAGCGGGAGCAGGGAGGTGATCATCCCCCTGTACTGAGCTCTGGTGAGGCCTCATCTCGAGTACTGTGTTCAGTTTTGAACCCCTCACTGCAACAAAGACATTGAGGCCCTGAAGCATGTCCAGAGGAGGGCAATGAAGCTGGTGAGGGGTCTGGAGCACAAGTCTTATGAGGAGTGGCTGAGGGAGCTGGGATTGTTTAGTCTGGAGAAGAGGAGGCTCAGGGGAGACCTTACTGCACTCTACAACTACCTGAAAGTAGATTATGGTGAAGTGGGAGTCAGCCTCTTCTCCCAGGTAGCTACCAATAGGACTAGAGAGAATGACCTCAAGTTGTGCCAGTGGAGGTTCAGGTTGGATATTAGGAAAAACTTCTTCTCTGAGAAGGTGATCAGGTACTGGAACAGCCTTCCTAGGGAGGTGTTGGAGTCACCGTCCCTAGAGGTGCCGGAGTCACCATCCCTGGAGGTGTTCAAGGTACATCTGGATGTGGAAGACTGACCTGGTTTAGTGAGTAGTGTTGGTGGTAGGTGGACAGCTGGACTAGATGATTGTGGAGGTCTTTTCCAACCTTGATGATTCTATGATTTTATGATATTCTATGAATTTCCTGGAAAGCACAAAAAAGTGGTCAGCATTTAAGCAGTCCGGGTAACCACCTCAACTTGGATTCACTTTTAACAGTATTATGTTATTAGCCAGCTACCTCAGCTTACTAGCA
This sequence comes from Penelope pileata, assembly GCA_013396635.1. Lineage (NCBI taxonomy): Eukaryota > Metazoa > Chordata > Aves > Galliformes > Cracidae > Penelope > Penelope pileata. The sequence continues at coordinate 11,633 of WBMW01003693.1, read as the reverse complement.
TGGGAATGGCTGCTGTTCTGTTTGTATTTACAGGGTCTTTACTGATCTATCATACACCTCTTCCAAATAAGACATTGACATACAAGCACAATAGCATATACTAGTCACTGAGCCAAATTCCTCATGTATGTTTTGAACAGTATTTGTATGAGTTATTTATAAATTTTTTTGTATGTTTGAAAAGTTCCAGAGGCTTTCAGGAAAGAGAATGTATGTGGGTTGGAAATTAACATGCAAGAGATTTATCATTTATGTCTTTACAAGAGGTTAAGGAACAGAAAAATCAGCTTTTAAATCTCTTGTAGAGATCTTAAAGAAAAATTTTGTCACAAAATTTCACTTAAAATGAAATTTGAATTTTTTAAATGTAGGTGTGAAAACAATATTTACAGTGTGTTTAAAAGTAAAAATTTTTCATATCTCTTAAAATGCTTTATTTTGTAGATCTGTTGGAATATGAAATTTGAATGATTAGCATGGATGATGTTTGCAAGCGATTGTACATGTGAATAATAGTGTTGAAGGAAGCTGTATATCCTAACACACTAACTTGCAAGTTAGTGTAACGGCATTTTACTTGAATTGAAAACCTGATGCTAAATCAATGTGAAAAATTTGCAGGATTTATCTCCAACAAAACAAAACAAAAATTACCATAAGGAATGTTATGATTGGATTTTGCATTTATTCAGAGAAAAAGAATATGGCTAATATAAATGAAAGAGACATTTGAGAAAGCTAGAATTTCTAGACTTCAATGAGAAATAACCAAACTTACGTTAATAAATTAATCTTTTTCTTTTTGCATTTTTTTTTTTTTTGCATTTTTTAAGGAGTACTGTATGCAGAAAAATCTTTATCCATTTAGCTGTAAAGACGCAGCCACTGTATTTCACAGACTTCAGCTGTGGAATAACAGAAAAGCAAAGCTGTAATAAATCCAGCAGATGCCAACAATTTACACAGAATTTTGTAACATTTGGAAGAGCCTATCAGGAGAGGTTGCTGAAATTCTCCATTTTGCTCTTTAAAATAAAAAAGGCAAACTCACTCTCATTGGATAACATGCTTATACTTTCAGGAAAACTGTCTTAGAGGTTGTTACCTTTTCAGCTGCATTATCATTCCAATCAAAAGCGTTCCTAGTGTTGAGAAGATTACTGTAGATTACCCTGTACATTCTTGTTTTTCCAGGTTTTCAATGCTATTTTTAAGGGGCCTTCACAATGTAAGCATTGCTTAACAATGTCTTTTTACCTACCGCAGAGGTTAAGCAGGGATAAGATTAATAAAAAGGAAAAGAAAGAACAGGGCTAGGCAAACTGAGACCTCATGTGACAATCCAAATATGAAGTACCAACTTTTGTTCAGATCTCCAGCAAATGGGTTTAAAAGTTCCTACAGAGATATAGCATAGTAAGTTGTAAGAAAAGAAATTTTCAAGCTTTTGCTACTACAAAATATGCATCAAGAAGCAGCACTGCTTTTCTCTCTCATTACTGTTTTTTGGTTAGGAGGAAAAAACTATCATTGTTAATGAAGACGGTAACTTTATTCTTGTTGTTTGAGATGAGTGGGTCTGCATGTAAGCAGAGGAAATGGTGTCCAAATGATGTCCAAAACGTGTTCAAATGCGAATAATTCTTGTTTAATCTTTTAACAAAGTGAGAAACTTGCTATGATGCTATGTTTTCAGTCTGTACAGCACAAGTAAGGTGTCCATCTAGAACTGAGCAAAGACCTTTCCTTGGCAGGGATTTAGTAAACTTACAAGTCTTTAACACTTTCCAACTGGCTGAGTTACATGGTATCTTCCTCACCCTGGTAGCTCCTGTGAAACCTGTTATGCTTTCCTCAAACACCAGTGAGTATTCATCACATCCATACTGGGACCTGGTGTTCAACAGAGAGTACAACAATCTTAACTCCTGCAGATTTTAAACTCTTTTTTGATCTGGCCTAAGAAGTTGTTCACATTAGGCATCTGGGTAGCTAGTGCAATTTTCAGGTTTCCTACTTTCTCATTTGGCATCTTGAATTCTGTCTATTTCCCCCATATTTAGGTAAAGGAGATCCATTAAAAATAAGACATATTCTTCAGATCACTTTTGTCAAATATATCAAATATAAAATGTATTCTCCACATGCCTGTTCCTTCTATCAATCAGCAAAGTATTTTTTACATTACGATTCTAGTAACAAGGAGAAACTCACAATTACGAATGATCTCTAGAGTTCTGATTTTTATCAATCATGAAATGGTTGCAAATTGGGCAAAATAATCATTCCTAATGCTAGCCTGAACCAACTTTCAACTTCTGTTATGATGGGGCCACTATTCTTCCAAAACCTTGTTTACTTTTGATTGCTAAAGTAGAATATATGTGTCAGTAAATAGCCAGTTGAGTATCACTGATGAACTGATAAAGTCAGATCCTGTAGCCACTGACCTTTTCTAAGGGTATCATATGGCCATTAAATAGCCTGAGGAAAGAAAGAAAATCACTATTCTGTTGCAAGGGGCAATTATGAATGTGGATTCAACATCATGTATTACCATTTCTGAGTTTCTGGCTTTCAGATACAACCTGAACCAGTGCAGACCTTTTTTGGAGATGCTAGCAGTTGTTAACCACAATAAAATAATTAATTTAATCTTTATGGTCAACAACATCCAAATTGAAAGTTAATTAATTGAGAAAGAATGTGCTAAGTTATTTGACGAAGTTAGTTAACATATCAAGTGATTGAAAGAACACATAATGCCAGAGATGCATGGCTGAAATGATGCCTAATGAGCAGATACTGAATGTGCAATCATAGGTCTCGTCCAGTGTTATAGTGACTGATGAAATTAGCAGAGATTTATCAGATAGTCATCAGTTTTTTAATGCTGCAGTTTATTCCCAATGTACCCCCCAAAACCAGCAAGAAATCTTTTTAATTGTAACAAGATTAGGAAACATTTGGTTTTTTTTCCTCTGTATTATTATCAGTTTAGAATGGTTTCATTGTTTTATATGTATGAAAATGTTTCCCTTGTTGAATTCTCTTGTTTAATTTACACATATTCTTCATAATAGCCAATAAATATCATCCTTATTAGAATATGCTGTGTTGCAGTAGGAAAAATGTCACCCACAGTCTTATCAGTACTTTCTTGCATTTGATTCTAAATACTCGGTAAGATACAGCTCATAATCGCTGCTCAAGAAATGAATTACAAGGATAAAAGAGCATTAGTTTTTGTCAACTGATGTTGGGTTGCAATGAGTTAACTGGGATCACTGTTTCTGGGGCTGTTCATATCCCCAGACTTTTCACAGCCCTGGCAGAGGCTGACTCTGTAATAAGTCTCACATTACACATGGATTAGATTTGTAGAAATCCTGTAACTCAATAGGTACCTGCCTATTCTCTCTTGGCGTCAGGCTGCCTGCACTACTTTGCTCTGTAGACATACCTGGCATTCCACCCATGCCTCCTCACTGGCTAAGTGGGCTGGAGCCTGCCTACCAAAACATTGGGGTATTGTTGGGAATGGGAGACCCCCTTGACAGACGAGCGAAGTGTGAAGTTAGTCTTGCAATGCCTTATTACCTTCCTATGAAGTATACATGCAGCTCTTTCAAACTTCCTTTACTTGATTGTAGTGTGGGAAATCAGATCTGCAGAAGTGTTTGGGAGTAGCTGGGGGTGAAGATGCACTGTAGACATGTATAAAGCCAGTCCGACCCCAAGCCCTTCCGGCTTCCCCCCAGCCACCACCACCATGTTTGTTTACACTGACGGAGGAAGACAACAAAAACTTATTTGGCAGTGCATCAAGGATGTGAAATGGTTTGACTTCTGGGAACTGTGCCAGGTATTATTAAGTCATTTTGTTTTCATTTCACTGTATACCATTTGTTAAATAATCTGCAGGTAAATAAATAAAGATTTTTTTAAAGTCAGTAAAATTAACATTAAAATACCAATTTACAGTATTTAGTACATTTTAAGTGAAATAGCTATCTCACTCATGATGATTAAATAATGAAGAGAAATTTCTAAATCTGTAATTTGTCATTAGCAATTTATAGATAGTATCCTGCAAATCTTAGTCTTGAAATCTATTCAGTTGAAGCTCAAAATAAAGCTTAGAGAAGCATTATCAGATCAGCCAACCTACTAAGTTTTCCTTTTTTTTTTTACATATTTGGGAGGAGGATATTATTTAATGTGCAGTGAAATTTGAGATCCATAACTACCCTTTTCTCCTCTTTCTGCAGTTCATCATCTCATCCTGGAAGATAGTGAAAAGACTCCTAATGACTTCATACAGATGTGTTGGTGATTTTACCAATCTACAAACAACATTTAACATTAAATATTAACAAAATCTAAAGGTTATATTAACATTAAGATGTTCTTTTTTCTTTTTCTTCTTTTCATTTTTAATATTGAGGAAGAATTTCTGTAATGGATTACCAGCACAAAATATATGATAGCAATAAATATCTGCTTTAGAGTTTAGCCAAGTGTTTATACAGGCTAATACCTTGAAGTTCATGGCTATGACTCCTGAGTTTAGTGAGGTTTTACTTCAGACTTCAGAAACGATAGTGGAAAGAGGGTTGGGGTGAGAGTTCTAGTTTCTAATGCACTAACAACCACCTTATATATTCAGGAAGAGTGCAGACACCTCCTTTCCAAAAGCTGCAATATAGGTAAATTCCTGCCATCCAACTAGATCCCAGTGCCTTGCTAACTGGCAGTGAATGGCAGCCATTTTATCTGAGCTATATTCCCCAAACAGCCTCCACTGGAGATAATGACTGCAGCAAATGTTTGCAAAGAATATTTGCTAATGTAGAAATACTTGAATGTGTTGCCTCTGTAGATTTTTACCAGTGTCCTCCCAGAGTGTTTCATTCCCTACAGACCTTGCACAAACAAAGCTCCTTTTTGACTTCATACTATCAAATACATACTAACGAATGCAAAATAATTCTAAGCCATATACTATGCAGAAGAGCTTTTAAGTTATTATGGATGGCTTCAAATAGAGTTTTGCCTATTAGATTTCAAAATATGTTTTGGAAATAATGCCTGGATACAGAAATTATTAGATAATACAAATGAATATTTTTCTCTTAGTATAGTTAAATTTCTTTTTTCTCCTTTGTCCTCAGTTTTTTGGGGGTTGGACTCGATGATCCCTCGAGGTCCCTTCCAACCCCTGCAATTCTGTGATTCTATGATTCTGTGATATTATCCACAGCTAAGCCAGCAAATGAAACTATGGCATGATATTAATGAGCTCATCTTGTTTCTCTTTTATTTTTAATTTTGTACATTCTCACAGACTTAGGGGGAGGGTGGAAATTTTTTTATGTTTCATTTATGTCCAGAATATTTCAGTTAACACACTCCTTTTCTTACAGTGTTTATAAAACTTCCTCCTACTTTAATACATTTAGGTCTAGATAAAATAAAGTTTTTGGTGAGCAATGCAATTAACAAAGCCTGATTTCTCATAGATTTTTGTCCTTTATCCCATAAATCCCTTCACTCCTATCCTCAAATCACAGTAACTCCGTTCCCCTCCCTAGCCCCAAGGATAGCTTCACTCACAAATAGCATCTCATGCTACAGCTAGTCTCAAGCTTTGTGTAGGCTGATTAGGTGGCCAGGGCTGCTGTGCCAATTGGCCAACAGCCTGCTGCCAAGAAAAGTATAAAATATTTGTGCCTCAGTAGGAACTCTGAGTTGGATCTCTTCTGCACTTACATTGATCTTCAAGAAATTTTCAGAAACATAATTTTCCTTAAGTTTTCCACTGTTATTCTGCCTTTTGAATTTGTTTGAATATGGCCAATAACAAAAAAGGATAGGACAATAAACAGGGAAATGACACAGCTACATAAACCACATCTCTGAGGAAGATCAGACTAAAAACTACGTATTAAATAGAGGTCATGCAGTGGTCTCCATCTGAATGGTTAACATGAGGCTGTCCAAAATTGCACCAGCTTCAAGGAGTTTTTCTTTCTCATTAGTTCAGTGGCACAATTTTTGTGCCAGCTTCCTGCCAAGCAAATTGCTGAGGGTTTGTATTACTGTAAGGTCTTTAGACTGTGTCTCTGGTGACAAGCTTACTACAGCTCCAATCAGGGCTGTATAATTTCTCTAAAGGGAAAAAAAAAAAAAAAGAAGAAGAAAAAAAGCTGCCGATTGTAGCGATTCTGAAGTGTCTCTTTGACATGAAACCACTGCCTATTAAAATGAGCCAGAAATATGACAGTTTCACAGAAGACTTTTTTTATCAGCTGAATACTTCTCCACACATCAGTGGGGTCGAATTCAAATGTAAAATCATTGTACCTGAAGGAAACCAACTGTCAAGAGTCTTGTATATAACTCACCAAGTCTTCTTCTAAACAAGACTAGTACTTATGTAGTTTTCTTGATAATAAAATGTAAATAATTTTCTGAATTTCTACAAAGGTAGATGAATACAGGATGAAATATCTCTTTTTCTGTTTCAAAGCTTCAGCTGAAATGGCTTTATTACAGTTTATGAATTTCTTTAAATATAAAAACTCTAGGAACAAATTTTTGAATGAAATATTTTGTCGAGGTTGAATGCCAGCCCCAAGCAAATAAGAGAAATTACTTCCCACTTGTGTGCCAAATTTCTTGTTAACTATTTCAGGAGTAGGATATGGTGATTCTTTATACCAGGCTTGTTGTATCTATTTTAGATACTTTTTTGTCTCTAATTTCTGAAATCTCTGTTATCAGAAGCAGTTTTGTATTACTGAATTCACCTAAATGTGGAGAGCTGAATATTTCCAAGCCTGTAGTATCTATTTCCACATATCTATTCTTCATTAAATGTTTGTTTAAAAGTAATTAAAAAGAAATATATAGATGTGATCAATAATGCTCTAGATAACGTGGTAAGGAGACCACTATGGGAAAAGAATAGATAAACCAAAGCGACTATGGATTCTGGGTTTTCCCAGAAATTCCATGAAACACTAATTCCAGCCATGGATGTTCTAAATTCTGCACAAGTAATGGGTTCTTGTGCAGAGGTTGAACTAAATTGCATTGATCCAGTACCAATGATCTTAAAGAGTGTTGCTTAACAATCTTAGGGATGTCTAAATTTTAAAGAGAACTATTTCTATTATCTTTTTCTTGATTACCTGATTTTGCATTTTTACGTTACTGAGAATCTGTAAGAGCAGCTTGGTGACATAAGTGTGCCATAAGTGTGCAATTTGGACTGAAACTACAGAGCATTAGATATAGGTTAGAAACTCTCACCTGAGACCCATCTTGCATCCTGTTTCTGTTTTTATAGCTCACCTCTATGTTATACCAGTTCTGGATTTATATAGCCCAGGGAAATCCAGGGTCATATTTTGGTAGCCTGAGTTGTCTCACCTGTCTGAGGCAGGAAGAATTAGAACAAATTACAGCTGATCAGCAGTCCTCCACTGCAAGATGCTGCCACTCAGCTGATGCTGGTATCAAGGAACTGAAGAAGGTATCAAGGAGAAAAATTCCTTTTTTTTTTTTTTTTTTGTCTCCTCCTGCTTTATGTTTCTTGAGTTCCAGAACCTTTTCAGTGAATGTCTCAAGATGTAAAATAGGATTGTTCCAATATGGGTTCTGTCTCTTTCCTCTTACAGTATACACAAAAGATATTGTCAGATTTAGTGGACTTAAATTTCAGAGAAAAATCTAGTGGTGGCTAGCACTTTTTTTATTATTATTTTTTTAACCATGGTTTACACAGTAAGAGAATAAAACAGTGTCATTTCCATCCCGCCATTGCAATAAGGCTGAAGAGCGTAAGTTTTGAACTGAAATACAAGAAAATCCAGGAAGAAACTTCCAGTGATTCAATGAAAGAACGCTACAATCAGAGGGTTAACAAAAATTCACAGAGAGAGCCTTTCAGTGAACAGAGAGGAGCAGAGACCTCCTTGAACAATCTGCAACATTGCCACAGTTGGGAACTTTCTTGCAAATATTGTCTCCCTGAAACTGTGTAGGCAGCTGTCCTTTCATGTGCCACCACATGTCTTTGACCCTGTCACAGCTCAGATCATGGTTAATTAGCCTAAATCTGCATGTTAAATTCAAAAGCAAAACACAACAGCAGTAAGTTAAGAACAAACACCCTACCATAGTCTTCATTTCATGTAATTTTTGTGAGAGGAAAGTTTATTCACAATCCCTAAATACCTGAGTTAGTTTATTAAGATGGAAGGAGTAGTAGTCAGCAGAGTTGAGTGCTGTGAATCACCTCTTGCACTGAAGGTTGTTTATTTTTACTAATGAAACACTGTACTTGAACTAAAGCCACAAGAGTGGGGAATCTTGACAATCTCAAACCTATAATGGGTTTTTCCCTTAGCCTTCACTCCACTCCTCCTGCATGAGAACTAATGTATGTAAGATGTGATTGATGAGGCAGTAGGACTGGTAGAAAACAATGGTCAAATCAACTCAACAGTGAAGGTAAATTCACTGATATTGAGCTGCATTCTCCCATATAGTAGTTCTGCAACTACTTATTCTGAGTTTTGATTTTTTATTGCTCCACAGAGAAAAGACCTCTTGAGACATTTTAGGGAATCTGTACACCAGTCTCATCTTGGCTAGCAAGTCAGCACTTTCCATTTCCACATTTCCTCATCTAGAATGTACTTCCTGTAGCTTCTATTTTCTGAAATGGACATGGCGTAATGTTCTATTTCTGGTGAATATTTTATTCATAAAATGGAGCTAAAAATCTGTTTGTGCCACTTTAGCGCCAGAGAAGTACCTCCATTTATGATTTTATTGTAGTGCTCTAACATCTGGAGGACCCAAGCAAGATTTAAACTTCACTGTTGTAAGCATAGTACACTGAGGTTGTCAGAGTTAATTTCTTTTTCTCTAAGCGTTAAAAAGATATGCAGGGGTACAGGATCTTTGTAGCATTCATGGAAAAAAAAGATTGTATATATAGACACACAGGTTCACAACTCAGATTTTCAGCAATAATTCGGAAAAGAATGGGAAATAACATGAACAAAACAGGAAAAAGAGGAAAATAACAGAAAAGGGATCATGTTTTATCTTGTTCAAAACCTTATTGGTTTATTACATTATAAAATACTTGCCCTATGCATACTTTATGTAATCTCTTACTTAGTGTTTTGTGACAGCTTTAATATAACAAAATTAGACATGCTGCTGCAGTAGTCCTGACAGCTACCTGGTTTCCATGCGTTAACACCACTGGCTTCTTGCCCAATGCAAATAAACTTGAAAGGCTAGGGAGCACATCCAGTGAAATCAAGTAGCCTAAAACTAAAAGGTAAAGCTCAGCACTGTGGAACAAAATATCATTGCAAGGGAAACCTTTGCCGATATCACTGACTGAAGTATTAAAACAAATTCAAAAGAAGTTTGAAACAAAGACATTTAAATTCTACCTACATAGACAAGGGGGTTATGTTAAAGCACGGACAGAACTTACAAAAATATTATTTTATTGTATAATCATATTTGCACACCATACTTGCAAAATTCCTTCCCACATCAAAATTTAATTAAAAAATGTCATGGTATACATTACAAGTATTCCAAAAACTCAGAGGATTATGTATAACTACCCTGTAATGCCTTTTTACGCTTATTGATACGTGTGTGCATATGAGCACATATACATTCTGGTCCATGACAGAGCCAAACTTTATACAACAAATGTTTGACCAGTGCTTAAACATATGTGAAACTTATATATTTTAACTTGCTATCACACTCACTAACTACCTCTTCAGTTGCATGTTGAATAAAATTCGTTAACATATGTACAATTAAATAATGAGAATTGTTATAAATAGTTTGTCTCTTTTTAATGCTGGAATTATTCCAGCTATTTTGAGTGTTTCTATTTTGCTGCTTTATCAAAGCTCAAATAATATGTCAGGTCTTTTCATATCCATCAAAATATGAAAGGTACCTGAATATCACATAGAAATCATAGCACTGTAATAATAACATAATCATACTAGGAGCCCATCAGAGGGCTAAATTACCTGTGAGTAGAAAACAAAAAATTGAAGTTGGACCTGATTTTAATAATCACTGGATTAGGAGAAGAAAATTACTGCTATGATCTAAATAATCTAATTAATTGTTTCATGTTAGAAACAGAATATAGCATTTGTCAAATTTAGAAAAGTCTACCGAAGGCTCCCCCATGCCTGAGATGAGATGAACAAAGACCTTGATGCTATCCTTACCTAACCTACAGAGATGATCTACTAGTATGTTGGCTACCACATTCTCTCCACCAACATGAATGGCAGTTTGTAACTCTTGTTGTGTGGGAACATGGATTTCCCAGTGCTCTAGCTGTAAGTATTGAGTTGCAAAGGTATTTCTAGATCTGTAGTTTTGATCAGAGGTTGATGTATTTGCTCAGATATGAGTATTGTACTTTCGTAACTGGATCCTTATCCTGAGAATAAGATGAAGTATTGAAAAGATTGGCAGATTAAAGTTTAGGACTGTTTTGATTATTGTTTAGCAGTGATCACAGAATCACAGACTCACAGAATTGTAGGGGCTGGAAGGGACCTCTGGTGATCATCTAGTCCAATATCCCTGCTAAAGCAGACTCCCTACAGTAGGTTACACAGGAAAGTGTTCAGGCAGGATTTGAATATCTTTAGAGGAGACTCCACAGCCTCTCTGGGCAGCTTGTTCCAGTGCTCTGTCACTCTCGAAGTAAAGAATTTTCTCCTTGAGTTCCTATGAAACTTCCCTTGTTCCAGTTTGCCCCTATTGACCCTTGACCTGTTGCTGGGCATCCCTGAAATGAGCCTGGCCCCATCCACTGGATTTCTGCCTATTAGAACTTTTAAGCATTGATAAGATCCCCTCTCAGTCTTCTCCAGGCTGAACAGTGCCAGATCTCTCAACCCTTCCTCACAAGGGTGAAGCTCCAGAACCCTAATCATCTTTGTGGCCCTCCTCTGGACTCTCTCCAGCTGTTCCACAGAATCACAGAATTGCAGGAGTTGGAAGGGACCTCTGGAAATCATCAAGTCCAACCTTTATGCTAAAGCAGGTTCCCTACAGTAGGTCACACAGATTGGCATCCAGACAGGTCTTGAATATCTCCAAAGGAAACTCCATAACCTCTCTTGGCAATTTGCTCCAGTGCTGTCACACTTGCCATAAAGAAGTTCTTATGCATATTTGTGTGGAACTTGCTATGTTCCAGTTTGTGGCCATTGCCCCTTGCCTTATCACTACACACCACTAAAAAGAGTCTGGCCTTGTCCCTTTACTTTCTGCACTTAAGATATTTATAAACAGTGATGAGATCCTGTCTCAGTCTTCTCTTCTCCAGGCTGAACAGACCCAGGTCATTCAGCCTTTCCTCATATGGAAGATGCTCCAGGCCCTTTATCATCTTTGTCATCCTCTGCTGGACTCTTTCTAGGAGATCCCTGTCTTTTTTGAACTGCAGAGCTCAGAACTGGACAGAGTATTCCAGATGTGGCCTCACTATGGCAGAGTAGAGGGGGAGGATTACCTCTTGTCTTAGTACCTAACAGAAGTTACTTCTCTCA
>WBMW01003691.1:404641-418124 GCA_013396635.1 Penelope pileata | reverse complement strand
AAAAAAAAGGAGAGAGAGAGAGAGACACTAAAAGTTGTGTGCACTGGTAGAAAGTATAAATGGAAACATATTACATGTCATAGCAATGACTTCTTCTTTACTGATCTACATAAAGCTGAATGTTTGTTTTGATAATTGGCCTTTGCACAAAAAAGGCATTAAGTCAGCAATGGTGAATTATTTATGAGACCTACTTTAATGTGATTAATCTCTGAGGGTTTTTAAAAAAAAAAAAGCTCTGAGGTGCAGTGAGGCTTTTTGGTAATTGGTGAGAGTCAGAGACATGCCATTTCCCATCTCATTTCACCCACCCCAGGCACCACTTTGGGGTCAGATGGCACAGCAACCTCCATGAGCAAGAGGAAGGCTTTAAGATGATGGGAAACTCCCCAGTCATAGCCACAGTAATGCAACGTTGTCTGGAAGATCATCTTACCTGCACGCTCACACCTGTGTATTTACATGAGGAAGAAACCCTACACCCTGAATTGCAACACACAGAACCATGGAACCATTGAGGTTGGAAAAGCCCTCTGAGCTCCCCCAGCCCAGCCGCAGCCCATCCCAGCATGCCCACTGAGCCATGGCCCTCAGTGCCACATCTCCATGGCCTCCAGGGCACACCTCCAGGGAAAGTGACCCCACCACTCCCTGAGCAACCCCACTCCCCACTGCTTCTGGGGAAGAAATTGTTCCTAATATGCAACCTGAACATGAGAATTTAGAGATGAAAGATCTCCTTGGTTCTGCTGCTTCTACAGGAAAGAGCTGAGTCTTGTTCCTGGTGGTAGGGAGGAAGCGAGAGCAGCTTGGCCAAAGCCAGCAATGGTGACATTTGTGAAACAAAGTGGGTTTTCTCATGCTGTTGGTTTATATAAAGCCAAGCAGCATTTTCATGGGAAATATTCCACTTCTGGTGAGAGGCTGCTAGCGGCATCACACTGAGGCTGCAGAACCTGGCCCAGGTACATTCTGACCTTTCCATTTGTTCTGTAAAGCTTACAGCTGCACGAACGCTCTGCACATTTTCCACCTTGACTAGACCCACACATCTTGGAAAAAACCCTTAACAGCCCCTGCATTCGCTCACTGCAAGGCAGGAGGTAATAAACAGTGATTTCCCAGGCTGCTTGCTCATTAGCAGGAAGCCAGCTCTGCTCCCCAATTTATTTTTTATTTTTTTTTTAATTTGCATTACTATATTTCTGCAATGTTAGTTTGATCTTTGGTTTTGCAGTTCTACTTTCTGCTTGCTCCCATGCTTGGTTCTGTGTTTAACCAGCACAAACACCCAGCATTAACTCCACATGGCACACTGGTTCTGTGCAAATAGAGCTCTCAGCTGTGGGTACCAACAACCCTAAGACAATTCTGAAGAATATAAAACAAGGATCGATGTTTTGCTGGAATTAGAAACTGCCAGGAAGTAGCGAAACCTGGAATGTGCCAAATAACCTTCCCTTCTAACTCTGTGCAAGGAAACACAATCTAACATTAAGAGCTGCCGTGCAAAGTACTGCTCCTTGCTTCAAAACGCTAATTAAAAATGACAAATGAATTAAGACCTAGCAACATTAAGCAGTGAAGTTCTCCATAAGCAAGCTGAAAGGGCTTCAGCTGCTGCAATTTTGCCATTTTTTGTTTGAAAAATGATAGCAAGTGGCAGAACCTGCTTTAAATTCGACCTTTTAACCGACTCTTAATAAAAATACATTTTTAATGTTAATTAAGAAGATGAAATAACTCGAACTATTCATTTTCTGGCTCCAAATGCTTGTTCGGAGGACTGCAATTACTCACATAATTAAAATTTAGGTTATGGACTCTCGCGTGTATCCCTCTTTGTATACAAATTTAAAATTAAAAGCGCCCACGCATGCCTGAATGTCGATACCCGCATAAATCACTTCTCCCTCATTTCTTTCCAGATAAGTGGGTTAAGCACAGAATGGGCTGAGGTTGGATCTGGGAGAGCAAAGCTACATCTCCACTGCTCTGGAGCACCTCCAGGGACAGTGACCCCACCACCTCCCTGCAGTGGAACTCAATGCAAAGGCGTTTTTAAAAGGTTTTTTCCAGTTAGATCGTCTTGTACTCCTTCCAGTTTCTTTGGGAAGTTTTAAGAAGGTGTGAAAAGTGCATTTATTTTACTATGGTTTGCATTGAAAATACTGAAAGTGTCACATGGTTACGTCCCTGGCTCTGGGGAAGGGTCTCACCCTATGACAAACCCCACAGCGGGAATGGGGAACATCCCAGCATGGCTGTATACAGAGCTGTGCCTACGCCAGGCACTGATGGCTTAAAGGAATGCACAAGTTAAATTTTAAACATATTGCTTAAATATTAAACTTTCTTGGATTTAATTTTTAAAGTTTCTCGAGCACATAAGTGCTTGCAAACCCTGTGCTGAAGTCCTCAAGTTTTTACATCAATATTTAATGTCCATAGCTGCATGCCTGGTGTTCCATCTGATCCTCTCCCCACCCTCTGGACCTCTCTCAGAGCCACGAGGACCTCTCTATGGGCATTGGCTCCCTCTGCACGTTCCATATTTAGAAATATGAGTTGCATGTTCTACATCCACAAAGACAATCAGAAAAGTGAGTGTTGTGGAAGCAGCCCCTCTAGAGACCATTTCCTGGAAATGCTGCAGCTCTCATGCACACCTCCAGGATGTGAGCTCCCATCCCCGCATGGGTTGGATGAAGCCAATCAGCAATGAATGAGCACCGGGAGCAGCAGACACAGCAGCATGTGGGGCAGTGCTTTGCAAAACCCATATAACTTTTGTTTAGAAATCTATCAGGGATGTAATTAGTGCCCACTGGCATAATAAGCTGGTAGGGGACCCGCACTGTGATTTGCCTTTAATGCCTTTCTGGCAGGGGTGGGATTTGCATGCTGCAAGCCGATGAGCCTAAAGTCATGGGATGACAGACTGATGTTGCTCAGCCAGAGCATCAGTGCTGCTGAGTGTCAGCATGTGGGGCAAAGCCTTCCTCCCCACTGACTCTGCACTGCCCACAGACAGTGGGGTTGGATGGGTTCCCCTTACACCTGCCAGCCCTGGGATGGCTGATACCCAGTGCAGCATCCCATCCCACATGCCCACCCCAGTGGGGCTGTCTCCGTTCTATGATACATTTGCTTTCCAATTTCCAGGCTCTGCTTTGGGTGGAACCACTGCTCACCTGCAAACAAGCAAACCAGAATGGGGAAAAAAATATAAATTCCATGGAGTTGTCTCCCATTTGCTGCCTGCCCCTACGCCAGCTGCTGAGATCAATTGGCTTGGTCCCCCCATGTCCCCATGCATCGCTGCCAGCCCCGGTACCCAAAGGGAGCAGTGGGGTGAGGAGCTGGCTGCAGCACATCCTGCATCACAGGGCCCAGAACTACTAGCACGGCTGAGTTAAGTGCTGGGAATTAACCTGGCTAATTAGCACCAGCACTGCATTGTGCCAGTACAGCCCTGGTCTGCGGGGGACCTGAGTTAATAAATAGCATTATGCGATTGCAAGTCGCTCCCTGTCCCCTGGCTCATCTGTCTCCTGGTTAATTTGTCCTTACTTTCTGCATTTGAAGGAAACTCACAGTGCACATGTAGCCCTCCCACTGCTGTTTGAATTTTATTTTTTTTTAAGCTTTTCCAAACACCAGTTATTGTAGGACTCACAACAACCTCAATAGGAAGTTTTGATAATTGACAATGGCACAAATGAGGGAACAGCCTCAGCCCAACACCAAGAGCTGCACAGACCCCAAAGGAGGGCAGCACAGGCAGATCCCACTGCTTCTGCTGCACCTGCTGAGTGCCATGCACCCAGCATCCCATGGGCCTTCTTGGGCTCATGGTCACCTGTTGGCCACCTGGACCCCAGGTCCTTCTCATCAAGCTCCTTTCCAGCAGCTCAGCCCCCAGCAATTGATGGCTTTGTGTCTTTATTTTTTCCTTTTGAAGTAGAGGCAAGCAATAGCCCACCCAACATCCCAGCACACAGATGCTGTAAAATACTGAAATGTAATCTTTATGGGATTTGTTTTTCCTATTTCTACGTGAGCCAGCTGCAGGGATCCCCCCCTCTTAATTCTGGCTACGCTCTGTGCTGCTTCCAGCAATGGGAAACCTCAAACAGCTCCAACAGATGAAATAAAAGCTATGCAGCACGCCTAAAAAGTTGAAAATATTTCAGGGAAAAGCCTCCAGGAGACATGGGGCTGTCTCCCCCATTTACTGTGCCCCATCTCACCCGGACTGGGGCACCCCCAGCCTTTAGCACTTCTGCTTCATCTGCCACATGTAATTAACCACAATTAGGCATGATTAACAAGCTCTTTTCAGGAGACTGAACGAGATGGGTGTGGAGGGCTACTGACTTCTCATCTTCATCCCAGGGAGGCAGAGCCAGGCTTGGGCAAGGAGGCAACACTCAGACATGATCACTACCACCAGAAACATGGACAATCCCACAGGATAAGCACAGAAAATTGGGGTTCCCGTGCCCTCCAATTAGGGGAGATCCCACTCAGTCCCAGCCCAATGCTCAGCTGCTGGTGGTGAAACCAGCACTGGGATTGCCCCAGACCACAGCATCCCACCTCCAGGTCTCTGCTGGCATCCCCAGGAGCGCACCCGTGTGGCAGCAGCTGGGCAGAGCTGGTAACCACCACCCGATTTCTGATTCGAGATACTCCAGATGTGCTCAGCCACAGAGAAAGGCTCTTTGTCTTCTAACGCCTTAATTACAGTTATCTGCTAATTCCATTTGCCGCATTATTGTGCTGTCATTCAACTGCTTCCCAATACGGCCATTTTACAACAAAACAGGCTCTGGAATTAATGACCCGTTAGGCAAAAAGAGCCATAGCAAAGCCCATCTCCATTCCGTTCCTTTGTGACACATCTCAGTGATGCACCGAGTGCCATCTGAGCTCCAGTGAGAGCCAGCCATAGCATTCCCCCAGGGAACAGCTCCGGGTCCCAAGGCTGTGGGGCTGCCCAGCTCCATCCCAGCATTCTCTACTTTGGTATAGAACAGCCTTCTCTGTGCACACAGAGCTGAGCTGGTGTCTTACGTAAGATTTTATGGCCTCACGTCTGCAGTATCTTTTGCCTCAATGCTGAGCAACACGTCCTTGGGGCAGAATTTACACCGCTGCAAAAGAAACTTCTTCAGGTGTGCATGGATGAGCGCTGCAGGGAGTGGGGAGGCTGGAATGTCGGGCACCTGGGGCACCCATTCTGCCATGGCCATAGGAGAGGACAGTGCCAAACCCTTGCAGAAATCCTATTGCTTATTAGAACTTATTCTCCTATTTATTTACAAAAAGAAGAATCCCCCCCAAAAGTGAAATGCAGACGTTATCTCCTTCACTTTGTGCTCGTGGTGCTTCAGGAGCAGTGTGCAATACGAAGCACATCCTCAGGCTGAGCGCAGGACCCCACAGCTCTGCAGCACAGCACCAGTTACCTCCACCAATTTTCTGCATGGCTTCAGGCCGATTCCTTCCAGCAAACACATAACAGGAGAATGGCAATGGGAAGAAGATGATGAATCTGCTTTCATTGTAAGCCTGAGCAGTGTCAGCAGGATTAATCCTCCTGGCACATCATGGAAGAGACCCCAAACAGTGTGGAAGGTGTGAAAAATGAGTTAATAATGACTGGCCTCAGTGCAGCTGCTGTTCCTGTTCCAAGTGCACGCGTGTGGACGTGAATTGGGATGCACCCAGCAATGCGTGCAGGGCACTGGGCATGGAGCATCCCCTCCCATCAGGGCATTCTGTGCCTGTTCCCCTCCCAGCACACAGAAAGGCCATTCTCAGAGGCAACACACGTCACTTAATTCTTTTCTTTTTTCCCCCCTCCTTTTTTAGAAAGGAAAAATCCTCTGCTCCCCTTTCCAGCCTGACTTGCACCTGATCCCCAGCCCCAGAGCATGGGAGGTGCTCATCCAGTGGGAGAATCCAGAAAACCACGCTCCCTTACACTGTGTTAACAGACTCTATACAAAAGGGTGTTTTTTTGTTTGTTTGCTTTTTAAAGCCTGGTAAATTTTATGTATCTCATATTTTATAGAGATCACATTGCAACACAGAGGACTGCTTGGGGTTCTATGCAACACCTGCAGTAAAATAATTACGTATAGAATAGAAACAGCATTAAAACTTGCTCAGTGTTCAGGCAAAGAAGTACAGAAATGTGGGCGTCTTGTGAGAAATGGAAGATGATGGACAATAAAAAACGTTAAATACAGAGCCTGTCATTAGGACCGGGATCAGAAGAGGTAGGATCACTCTGAGAAGCAAAAGATGGATTTCAGGATATGCCCAGTTGCCCTTGGAATGAAAAAAACACATTGATTTTTTTTGACTTTTCTTGGCAATGAAAGCTATCTTGAGACTTTAGGTCTTAGTCAGTAACGTTGGCATTAAGGCCTCCCCAGACATGGAAAAACGCACAATGTCGTATGGCTGATATAAAATAGATCCTAAAGCTCCTAGCTTCTGTAGGAAGTGCCTGGCCATCCACAGGGGCCCAGAGCAACTGTGGTGCCCATCTCACTGAGCGTGCATTTGTCAGTCTTCCTCATGTTTTAATCAAGGCAAAAAGCATCAGAATGCCACAACAGAGGCAGCAAAACAAATTTGTCTCAGCAAACTCCTTCCCCCAGTATCTTTATGATAATTTATCTTAACGGTGTTTTGTTTTCTTGAAGATTTCTCCAGTACCAACCGTATACACAGTATACATATATACAATGTACAAAACTGAAAGCTTTGGGTCTTCTTTTGGTTTTTGAGTGTAACTGATGAGATCACTTCAGCATCACGACTTTAAATCGATGACACTCACGTGACTGATAATTAGATATCAAACCTCATTTGGTGCAGAAGACTTGGAGGTCAGGCATCAGATACTATTTAATTAAGTAAATGTAAAACAGATTGATTGCTTTTGTGTCTTACTCCATCAACTACACTGCATTTCTACACACCCTGCAACAGCAGCTCTGCTCCTATCTCAGTGCTCATCCTTTTTGGAGCTGTTTTGTATTCTACACTGACAAATTTATTATGAGAGCATGGAAGAAGTGTTGCTAAGGTTTTGGATTTCTGGCACGTGGCACAGCAGCCACAGACCCTGTTCTGCAGCCAACCACAGACGTTTCAGCCAAGCAGCTCCTGCCCCAGCTCTCCCTATTACCATCCCATAGAAGGGCTGGCTTGGGGCAACAGCAGCCCAGGAGATAAGTAATGCTTCCTTTTTTCCCCCCACTCCTGGAACAAACACCACAAAAACATAACTTTGCCCATGACAGACTGTGCCACGTTGCTGAACTAAGAACATTAAGTGACAGCTGGCTCCAGAGAGATCGATTTTTTTTTCCCTTCTTTTTACATTTAGGCAAGCAAAGAAATCTTTTTATTGCCCTGTCAGCCTAATGAGGTGGCATAAAGTGCTTTCCAAGACTGCTGTTTAAGAATTCTATATTTAATCAAGGAATAGCAACTCAGTGAGCTGTGCTGGGGCAGACAGGAACCTCGATGCTGTCCCTGGGACAGCTGAGCAGCTCCTGGATGTTATGTTAGATGCACTGCTTTCATCCCTGTGTGGGACCCTCAGGTGCTGGCCAGCCCCATCCCAGCGAGAAGCCTTCCCTAGACGATAGGGTGCTCCTCTGCCCTTCAGAGGATGCTTCATGCTGACCAGCCAGTAGTGCTGAAAAAAATTGCCACCATTTCCTCCTAAACCTCATAGTATAACAACACAGGGACTTTTTCCCCATCCTTTTCCCATTTCAAGATTCATAAGCCATTCATTAACTTCTGAATGACCTGCTCCTCTAAATATGAGAATATTGATCCCCAGGCTCAGAAGGCTGAGGTTTAACCCATCCCTCCAACCATTCTTATTACCGCTGCCACAGACCCTGCACAGAGCTCTTTAGCTGTATGGGGAGCAGATGTTAGAAACTGGTCTTAGAAAGGTGAAGTTCAGTTCTTTCTGAGCACTGCAGCACAGTTCAAAGGAATACATCTCTCAACTTAGAGCAGCAGAAGAGTGGCACTGATTTGGACAGAGCCCCATCATTTTGCCATTCCTCACTAAACTCCACTGTAAAGATTTAAAGTTAATTTTCAGACCAACACTGACAGACTAAGAAGAGCGGTAAGCAGCATCTGATGGGCTGTGTCCACTCACACATCGAAGCGTTTTTTGCTTCAGAGCACTGTTTGCACAGCTGCCCTCCTCCATCACATCATGCACTTCAAGAGAGAAATTTGGGCGGCCCATGCAACAGTGCACATCTTGGCCACGTAGCTTTCATCCCAAAACATGAACAACTGCAGTAAGGGATCCACCATTGGTTGCTCCTCCTGGCCACAATCCTTATTTCTCATCTCCTGTCCAAGCAGCAGCCTTCCCCTCCCCACATCTCATTCTGCACATCCTCCATGCCTCATTCCCACCACCTATACAGGTACGACGCCTACATCCATCAAGGATACTGGAGCAGTAATAACCCAGTATTTACCCATGTATTTTTTTCACTGAGTACTCCCTTGCGCATTTAAGTGGTTTCAGTATTCCATTTCCCAAATCTATCCAGCGCCTTGCTCATTAGTGTTTCCTTCAAGCCAGCCCTGTAACCAGTGGAGAGCCACCTGCAAGAGGACCCCTGACTGCAAGCGATGCCCTGGGAGCTGGAGCCCTGCAGCACAGGGTAACACCAGGCTCGAGGGGGGCATCCATCCTTACACAGGCCATGAACATATGAAAGGGCAACTGCAGGAGACCCTTAATGTTTCAAAATATTAAATTGAAAGATGCTTTCAGTTGCATAAAAACAACCCGAACATTTCTCTGCAGGATGCTGGGCTTGGTGGATGCTGGCCATTGAGGAGAGCCTGGCACTGCTTTCCTTGGCAATGGCAGAGGCAGGCTGACAGCACCCAGGAAAAAAAACAGAGGAGGATTGGGGGATGCACTACACAGGGACCGGTACCACCCAACCCCACTGTATCCCTAAAAGGAGAACACATCCCCCATGCTCTCAGACTGTAAGAGTGCACCATGGAGGGCAGGCACCCCTGTGCACAAACAGCCCACTGCCCTGGCTCCAAAATAAATATAACTTAAAAAAAAAGAAAAAAAAAAAAAAAAAAAAAGGCGCCTACCTTTCATTTTGCATTTCCCCCAGGAGCAGGACCTTTCCTGCAGCCCCTCCTATTGCTGGAGTGCTGCTATTTGTATGCTGGGCTGTGCTCGCCCAGGGCTCTGCCCAGCACCTGCAGGGAAGGGCTGAGCCCAGCACCTGGCCCCACTTACCCCCTCTGCACCTCCCAAAGCAAGGGATTGCTTCATCCCATTGAGTTAAAGAAATCATCCCATTGCTCATGCTTCTGGAAAATGGATGACTGCCGTGAGGTGGGAAAAGTGTGGTGGGAGTGGTGGAATAGTGGGCGTTCCCATTGGCCTTTTACCAAAAATGCTGTCAGGTGTGAAAGCTTCTGCTCCACTGCCCTGTGAATGGAGTCATTGAAAAACCAAATAAAATAGGGATTGAATCTCATCAGATCACATCAGGCTGAGCTATTATGCAGCAACTTGTTACCAGCAGACTCATAACAACGGATCTTAAAAATCTTCACTAAAATGGCAGATATTTCCCTTAAAGAAAAGTATCGACTTCTCCAAAATCCATCTCACTGAGAGAGGGCTGAGAGGGATCATTTCAAGGAAAGCCACCTCTGCCCCATCCCTGGCACTGATGCTGGTCCCCGCCAAGCCTGAGTGGGACGTGCAATGCCCACAGCCTGCAATACCATAGTGACCAATAACTGCATTGTTTGACGCCAGGAAATACAATGTTCTCCTCCTTGACTTGTATTTAGCATTTCTGCATTTCAGCTTATTCAACTCCCTTACTGTCCAAAGGGTTTCCTCTTTGAGTTTGAGGAAATTGCTTTAATTTTACACTCCCTTTTAAAAGTAATTTTATTAGAAATTTGGCCAATGTCTTCCCATTTAATTGCTAATAGGAGTTCCATTAAAACAACACCTGTAAACCCACCTTTGCAGGCCTTGACCCCAAAGCAGCAGCACTGCTCTGCATGCCAGGAATCTCCACAGACCCGTTCCTCCATTAATTTTTCAACAAAGAACCATTTCTCACCCACCACACCCAGCCATTCTCCGTGCCCATCTCCAGCCCCTACAGCTCTCTGCCCCTCTGCTGCTGGCTGCCTCCGTCCCCACAGGCAGCCACATCATGTGCCCAGGCAGTTTAGAACCCACTGGCATTACTCAGTGAAAAATAAGTAAATATCTTTTGGGAACAAATTACCCTGTGCAGCACATCTGGCCAGGTGCTCTGGCAATCCTGCCTAGCAGCACTCGGTGCCGGAAGTTGCACTGCAGAGGTGAAGGAGCTCATCCTCAGCACAAAGCCACAGTGGGGAGACAAACTGCTTCTGCGGGGCAGGGATGCCCAAAGCAGGGTTGCACACAACACAGATGCTTACAGCAGGGATGCCCAAAGCAGAGATGCATGAAGCAGGGATGCATGCAATAGGGATGCACACTGCAGGGATGCTCACAGCAGAGATGAATGGAGGAGGGGTGCATGCAGCAGGGATACACAAAGCAGGGATGCATGCAACAAGGATGCATGCAGCAGGGATGTACGCTGTAGAGATGGATGCAGCAGGGATGCATGCAGCAGGGGCTCTTTGCATTTGTGCACACTGATGATTTCAGGCTCTACAGAAACAGCCCATATCCAAGTGGCAGCCCATTACATCGGTCTGGCAGCGGTGCTGCTCCATTTCCTCACACTGGTTTGTATCAGCCTCGCTGAGAACTGAATCAAACCCTGCAAATGCATGGGATTATTTTCTGAGCTTTAATTATCAGTGATCACACTTTTTATAAAAGAAATGGAGGAGAATGACGTGAATATTTACACTCAGAGGCCCGGGAAGTCCTGGTGCGCGGGACTGGCTCTGCTGCTGGCACAGCTCAGCTGGGGCCGGGATGGAACAGGCACTGCTAAAGCCTTTTTAAAATAAAAATAATTAAAAAGCTTATAAAAAGTATCTGTCTGCTCTTTTCATTAACTTGTCTGACGAAGCCCTCAAGGGAGCTGATCAACATGAACATTTTTTCACACCTAAGAGTAGAAATCATTCAAAATCAGTCATCAGACGAGAGTGTATTTCTAGCTAATTACCAGCAGAACGCAGCCAAAACAGAAGGGAGCGTGCTCCCCAGCCCCACTGACTGGCATGTTTTATAAATACACCACTTCTCACGTCCTCGGGTAAAATAGTTTAGGAGACAGAAGCTTGTCTGGATTGCCTCGATCAAAATAGAGCAAATTACGGTAACAAGCAAAGTGAAAAGTGAGGGAATAAATAAATACTATAATAATAACGATAAGAGCAGGGGGAGAAAATGGAGGTAATTTCTGCCTCGGTGCATGGGGCACATACACACACACATACACACACACACACGCACACATACACACGCTAGATGTCACTGCACGACCTGAAATCCGTGCTCGGCTCTCCCCTGCCCGGCCCGGTGCAGCCCGGGGCCGGCTCTGCTTGGTGGGGAAGCAGCGAACACACGGCTGCAAACGGCACCTCCAGGCCGATGCCGGCACCCTCCCACGCCTCGTGGACGGGGTTTTGGGCATCCCTCCCCCAGGCACTGTTGTGCTCCGGGGCTCAGACCTGCAGCAGGCTGGGTGGGGGAACTGCTGGCCTCGCTCGCGTGGCCCATGCTGACCAAGCAGTGCCCAGGTGCCCAGGTCCTGCAGGATGAGGGCAGTGCTTGGCCAGAGTGTCTCCCACTCTCACCGGTGTCTTAGCATCTGTTCCCAGAAGCCAGCTGCTGGCTATGGGATAGATCCAAAACACCCATCCCCATTCCCATCTCATCCTTAGCCCTAGCCCTAGCCCCATCCTCAACTCCATTCCCATCCCATTCCCCTGCCCAGCCCATCCCCATGCCATCCCACTCACATACTATTTCAATCCTCATCCCATCCCATCCCGATTCTTCCCCCATCCCACTCTCATTTCTCCTATTTGCATCCCCATCCCATTCCCATCTCACCCTCGTTTCTGTCCTGTTTCCAACCTCATCCCATCCCCATCCCCATCCCCATCTCCATCTCCATCCCCATCCCATCCCATCCATCCCAACCTGTCCCCAGCGCCGGGTGCTGCCCTGCAGGTGAGCTCCTGGTGCTGGCAGCCTCCCATCACCCATCAACTCAGAGCAGGGGAGAGAAGCAAGCCCTTTCCTGATCCTACAGTGAGTACCCTGCACCCACGCAGTGCTGTGTGGGCTGACATCTCTATCCCCAAAGCTTTTAGAAACTTTTCCCAATGGACAATATGAAATACACTCTTCAAAGCTAATCCCATTCTGGTTTGCAAATCAGAAGGATAAAAGCAAAGGCAATGGTGGGAATTAAAAGAGGTTAAATTGCACATCTCACCTGAATCCTGCTGTCAAATCACAGTGGGGAAGAACCATGTACATGATCAGAGGTCACATTCTCTGCAATTTCCCCTTTTTGTATGTTTTTACACCACTTTGTTGTGTCATGTTGGTCTCTACCACAGCTCCATCGCTGCTGCTCCCTCAGGGCACGGAGACGCAGCATTAGGGAACATTTCTGAGGCTGAGGCAGGGAGCTGTGCTCTGCACAAAGGAGTCACGCGGAGCTGGAACTTCTCTTCCAGCATTTTCCTCTGGCTAAAACAACTGCCAGCACCCCCGCTGCTAATTAGAATTAATGCTATCTTCTTCCTCCAGCAGTAAAAACAGAATGTTCTCGCGGTGCCCCATCTGATAGGGCTGCACGCCTCGGCCAGCGCGGCCCCGCAGGTGGGCTGCCCCGAGGGGACCCCATGGGTGCAGCACCCCCAGCCCATGGAAGCCCCATTGGGAGGGGTTTCCAACTGCCCCAGGTGTGGCACATGGGCACCCATCCAGGGCTGCTTTGGTCCCTGGGATGCTCAAAGATTTGGGGTCCTCTCCACCCCCTGGGCCACCCACTCCCTCTGCCACAGGGAAATCCCAGAGGCAAACCCACAGGAAGGGCAGTGTGCATTTAGGAAATTCACGTGGCAGTGGCACAGGGGGCTGCAGGGGGCACAGCCCATGCACTACTCGCACACCCACGGATGGGCACAACCCCAAAATCACAGTGGGTTTCTGCAGCTCCTGCTGGCACTGGTCCCCAGAGAGCACCAGGGTCCTGCACTGCAGGAACCAAAGCTCCCCAAAAGCTGCTTCCAGACAGCCCCTCCTGCCAATCCTGCTCCAAAAGCCCTGCTCACAGAAACCCACCTCCTCAAACAATGATGACAAAACATTTCCCTAAAGCCCACTTTCCAGAAATCCCCCACAGAACCACAGAATGGTTGGGTTGAAAGGGACCTTACAGATCACAGA
>WBMW01003691.1:320055-403820 GCA_013396635.1 Penelope pileata | reverse complement strand
CTCACTGCCCTCTGGATGAAGGATTTCCTCCTCACATCGGACCTAATTCTCCCCTCTTTTAGCATAAAGCTATTCCCGTTGTCCTATCCCTATCTGCCCGTATAATCCCAGAACTCCTTCCTAAAAAACACCAACCTGCCAAACGCCTCCCTAAAACCCGACCTGTGGCAGCCCGTCCCCTCTAGAACACCCCCAAACCCCACCCCTTATAAACCCAACCTCACCTCTTACAACCCAGCCCCACCACTCGCTCCTTTAAGCCCCATCCCGCAACNGGAGGAGGAGGAGGAGGAGGAACGGCGGCGGCGGACGAGCGGAGCCTCTACATCATGCGGGTGGTGCAGATCGCCGTGATGTGCGTCCTCGCTCTCACCGTCGTTTTCGGCATCTTCTTCCTCGGCTGCAATCTGCTCATCAAGTCCGAGGGCATGATCAACTTTCTGGTCAAGGACCGGCGGCCGTCCAAGGAGGTGGAGGCGGTGGTGGTGGGACCCTACTGAGCTCCCCGACGGTGCCCCGCGCCGCGCGGAGCCGCGCGCTCCGTCCCGCCGAGGTGCGGGGAGAGCAGCGCCGAAGTAAAACGTGCTGTGATGGCAACGGCTCCGGGGGGCTCATTGCGTTCGCTTTAACCACCGCCGGCGCCGGGGGTGCGCGCGGGAGGGAGCGGGGAGCGGCGGGGGCTCCGCGGAGCCGCGGAGATGCGCACGGGGCACACCGGGACCCGCTGCGGCCGTGAGCATCGCGGCGTCGGCACCGCGCCCTGCGGGGCCCCTGTGCCCGGCCCGGAGAGCTGATCGATGAGCCTCACCAACAGGTGCCTTCTTCAGGTGGGATGTCAGGAGAAATGCCGCTCCAAAGAGCGGCCAGGCACTGGTACAGCTGCCCAGGGAGTGGTGGGGTCACCGTCCCTGGAGGTGTTCAGAGCCGTGGAGATGTGGCACTGAGGGCCATGGCTCAGTGGGCGATATTGGCAGTAGGTGGATGGTTGGAAGAGGTGATCCTAGCGGTCTTTTCCAACTGTAATGATCCTATGATTCTTACGCCGCATTTAGGGGGGAGATATTTGTGCTTTGATAAATTTCATTCTCCATCCATTTCCTTGGTAGGGATAACAGCCATCTCTCAGCGAGAGGCTCACAGAGCTGTTTCTCACATCCCCGAGGGCTCAGACTGGTTGCCAGCCATGAATCGATGCGGCCACATTTGCTGTGGGAGGAGTGGGAGCGGCACAGCCGCTGGGGATGGGCACAGGAGGGCTCCGGCTCTCACAGCATCCCCGCTCCTGGAGCAACGCTGCTAATTGCCCGCGTTACCAGTGGTAACTGGTAATCAGCGGGAAGTTTTCTGCAGGAGCTGTGGTCCTGCTCGGTTTTCCCTCAGTTTATCCTGAGCTGGCGTGAAGATGGACAGACCATTGAATCATTACAGACATCGTTAGGAGATGCTGTTAGAAGTTTCCCTTTTTGATTTCCTTTTTGAAATTTAGCATTTACAAAAAGCACCAGAGCTTAGGGGGTGTGAAATAAAGCTGGAGGCTGAGACGACCTCTCGACTGAGAATAAACTTTTGGTAGAAAATGAGACTAAACAGGATTTCGCAACGTGGTGTAATTCGCTAAGATGAGCAGAAATCTCAGCCGTGTACGTAAGGGGAAGAAAAAGAACAGATCTGCCTGTTCTCTCGGGAACAAATACGCTATGGAATTTGTCATTAAATCAAAAGAAATGTTGCTGAGCTATCTATCAACTGAAACAGTGAGAAATGTAACCAAAACTCTCCTCCTTTCTTTACCCCTTACTGCTGGAGGAACGTGAGATAATGCGGTATTTAAAGATATTACAATAAGAAAACTCCTAATATAGATGTTTCACTCATTACAAAACATCTCAAACTTTTTAACTCGCGTCACTTTGTGGTCATGCAGTACAGACGTTCTGTAACTTGCCTTGCTAGCAGGGCACTGAGTATTTCAACATAATTTGAGGGCTAGGCTCATTAAGTACTCTTTATTAATTATAGCAAAGTTTAAGACATTTTGATTAACATTTGCCAGAAGCCAGTTTTTTCCGATGCTTTCAATCTGATAAAGGGTGAACTCCTGGTTCTGTAATATCAGACCGTGGTCTGACTTTTGGGTGCTGCTGTGTGCAGCCAGGAGTTGGACTCAATGATCCTTGTGGGTCCCTTCCAACCTGGGATATTCTGTGATGATAAAATTGCTGAGTTCTCAGAGGCAGCCCAAGAGGCAGTTGCCTGTGACCTAAGGACATAAGGTGAGAGCCCCCGGCCAACAAAATGCTTGAGACTCGTTGGTAGCTCCACAAAGACACCTCACTGTAGGCGGGGAACTCTTGGGAGAAGGGTTCTCCTGCTCCACGCTGCCAAGATGCTCCATTAGCTTCACCCAGGCTGCAGTCTCCCCTCTGTCCCATGGGGACTTTGAGACATACAGACTAGGAGGAGATTTCGGATATTTGTAACCCACTCAGACGGGCAGGGAGAAGGCGACATGGGAAGGAAGCATCTCAGACACCAGCATGGCCCCAGCATCAGCTTTGGTGCACGTTGTATGGCCAAAGCAGCACCAGCTCCTACAACAGACTGAACCAAACCTGCAGTGAAGCAGCCGCAGCACCACGGCTTTGGTACCAACGCAGGCTGTTGTCCCCCCAACACCTCACTGCAGTGCTGTGGTGTCAGGGAAACTGGAGCATTTCGAATAAAGCTGGTGTCCCAAAGGACTCCTTGCAGTTGGCTTGAAGACGGTATGAACAGCCAACCTGCTTCTTTGTGCTTGTCCCTCATTTATTCAGATTAAATGGTAGAATACGTTTGGTCTTGTCACCAGAAAAAGGGATGTGTCATTGATGAGTGTTCCTGTTCCTCTGTAATGTTTCCATCCAGTAGATTCCCAGAGGGGCAGAGTGGCAGAGCTGAGCAGTCCTTGGTCATTACCGTTGGACACGAGTTCTTCAGAGAGAAATCTCCAAGTTGTGCAGAACTCATGGCCCTCTTGATGCTCAGTGGCTCTGGCAGACCTTGTAGAAGGGACCTCTCTCACCAGGACCTCCCTGCAGCCTCTCAGTGGCTGTATTGGAGAGAACGAGCCCAAAAGTCCACACAGCTCCAACCAGAGAGAGGCATCTGGAGTAATTCCTTAAATGGGCATTTCTTGAGAATCAGAATTGTAGAGTGGTTTGGGTTGGAAGGGACCTCAAAGATCACAGAACTATGGAATGGTTGGGTTGGAAGGGACCTCAAAGATCACAGAACTATGGAATGGTTGGGTTGGAAGGGACCTTTAAGCCCATCCAGCCCCAACTCCTGCCATGGGCAGGGACACCTCCCATCGACCAGGTTCCCAAAGCCCCATCCAACATGGCCTTCCGCACCTCCATGGATGGGGCACCCCCAGCCACACTACATTAATTACTGATGCAGAGAACTAAAATGCATGAGCTCGAATCTTCCTTAAAGCAGGGCTGAGGCAGTCTCACCTTAGGCTGTCTCCACATCTAGCATGATTTACTCTCTTGAAGGTAACACAGCAACTTTGTCGTGTCTCAAAGCAGTGTCCAGGCGGTGCCCGTGTGAAAAACATCCTTCTGGGCCTGTCGCACCCCGTCTTGTTTCTGTTGTCTCAGAACCAGTCTCCTTTCCTTCCAGCTAGCCAGGAGCACAGGCTGGGAAACACGAGATAATGGATTTCACCCTTTCAGCTCAAAATGCATACGAATCTCCCGGGAGAAAAATCAGGATGTATCTCAGCTGCTTCCCAAACAGCCAGTTTGGTTCAATATTTTAAATGGGATACACTTATTAAAAACGCACTGGCAGCTGCAATTGCTATTAGATCACCCTTTGAAGGTACTCAGGCTAAATCTGTCTCAATGGCTATACAATTTTAATTGTACGCCGCCCACATCTTGTTCCTAATCAAACAATGCCTGAAGTGGGCAGAGAAGGTGCACTTCAGCAGCAACGATATATGCAATATGGAGCTTGGGCTGGATGACCTTTAGAGGTCCCTTCCAACTCAGATAAATGATTCTATGATTCTATGGTTCTCTGATTCTCTCCTTCCTCCCACCTCTTACTGTGTGCATGGATGGCTCCTGCCGCTGCCATGGATTTCAGCAGTCTGTGACTCGGAGCGAGAGCCCAGAGGGACATCAAATCTGTCCATTCTTTTATATCATAGAACAGCAGAGTCCCCTCTGTAATTAAGGTTTTAACTTGCTGTCCTAAAAAACCTCATTTTCTGTTAGCTCACCGTTGAAAAGTGATCGCTATTGCGTGTTGTGCTTCCCCGCGCGTCCGGTGGCAGGCAGCCAGGTTCCTGACAGCTCACACAGCTCCCAGCCTCCTCCTGTCGCGGGAACGGTGATGCAGTATTCTTGGGAAAAAAAAGGAAGAGTGGAAAACACGGGAAAAGCACCGGGAGTGATCTTGAGGGGGGGGACAGGCTGAAACTTAATTAAAAGTTTCTCGTGTTAAGTAAGTGGCTAGTGAATCTGTGACTTCAGGTGCTGCCAAAGTCTGGGAAATCAGCAGGTTTCCAGAAAAGCAGTGGGCACCTTTATGTTTTTTAATGCCCCAAGTTAAGATAGCCTGTAGCTGGGGAGCGGACACCATCGCTGGAGAACCAGCAGAAGCCCGGCTGGCTCAGGACGAAGCGCATCCATCGGCTCGGCCACTCGCAGCTGGGGACCCATTCCGCTGCTATGGAAGGTATTTTTAGCACATGGAAAAAAAGTGTCATGAGCACAAGATATGAAAAACACACAAAGCCATCTATCACTTTTATGTCCTTTGTTCCACCGTAAGCAGGTTAGGCTGTTTCGAGCCCTGCTGCCCTCCGGGTGCTGCGTGCCCCACACCAGCATGGCTGTGGCACAGCACCGTGCTCATGTCCCCTTCTGGCACCTCCTCAGAGCACACTCTTGCATTTCTTTCATTTTAGATACCTTAATTTCCTGTCTGGCTCTGACAATGCAGACAGAAGAAAACAAAGATGCCCATTTGAGCTGAAACCTCACATGGGCTGCAAGGAGCAAATTCCTTGTGCGAAGGGTTAATAGGATGGGGACAAAAGAGCAGAAGAGCTCTCGCTGTCCCCACTGCTTGGGAGGATGCTCTGTGTCCTCGCTGCCTTCATGCTGCAACCACAAAGCTGCACAGGACTCTGAGCAGCCCTGGGCAGCATGAAACACAGCACAGCCACAGCTTGTAACAGCTCTATTAGAATAGAATAGAATAGAATAGAATAGAATAGAATAGAATAGAATAGAATAGAATAGAATAGAATAGAATAGTTAGTTGGAAGGGTTGGAAGGGACCTCCAAAGACCATCCAGTTCAACTGCCTGACATCTTCAAAGCAATCCAAAAATTACAGCATATGATCTATAGGATAAGCTGAAAGGGCAGGAATTGCTTTGGAGCTCAGTTCTGCCAAGGAAATTAGGCTGGGCTGGAGGAAGCCAGATGGAGCAGAGTCATTTCTCTGGCTTGTAGGAAAGTCTTGACAATGGGAGATGCTAGGTTGTGGAATAATCTCTCTTGGGAAGATATAAAAATTCTTTTACCTATAATTTTTAGTCTTGATTTGAGAATATATTCCCTACAAGGCTGCATTCACAAGAAGCTGCTCAGCTAATACAACCTCTCCATCGCTGTGTTAGGAAATTCCATAATTCAGTTGATTGCTGTGTTTTGGCAGATACCAGAATGAAAAATGCCAATCATGTTGTCAATATTAACCATACATAAGAACTATTCAAAGGGTTTCAAGCAGGGAGAACAAACAATTATAACCAGCAATTTCAGGACGAGGAGAAGGAAGCTGTTTCCTTTAACTCACCCCACCCGCATCAGCCATGTCCCCGCAGAACTCCGGCGGCTGTTTGACAGCGAGCGAGAACTCTCAGACCCGATGGCCAGTGAGGGCATTTGTGTATGTAATGGAACTGCCACTCACAGCACTCAGAACATACATTCAGGGTTTCACAAACGCATTCAAACTTTCGTTAAAATCCCTACGTCGTTAACAATGCCTACATCTCCCTTTCCCTTGGCCAAATAGAAACTCAGAGATACTGAAGAGTATGTTTGAGATAAAGACTGTTGACTATTTGGCTCTCTTTCTACTGGATGAGCCCATGCAATGCCATCAATCCCCAAGTGGCCCCTACCCTAACTCCGATGTGCTGATTTTCATGAGGGCAAATCTCCTTGGTTGTGTTAGAAAGAGGAAATCAGACCATATCTCAAGTGGTTCTGGTTTTTGCACGCTCCATTTGCTTGCTATCACATTGCCTCCTTTCCAAATGGTGCACCATGACCATTTTTATACATAAATAACATCTTCAATTTGAGCAAAGCATGTCCACAGGATGTTCTTAGAGTGAGAAATGAATCACTTCCGGAAAAATATATAGCATTATTGAAAAATGGAGCACAGCAGGTAGTAGCTAACGATACCTAATGCCTGTCGTATCCTGGGCGGAAAATGAAACTGCCTACATTAATTAAAAGCAGGCTTTGGGGAAAATGTTACAAGCGTGTGCTGTACACAAGTGCCACACCTGAAACAGCTCTGGAGTCGGTGGACAAGCAGTGCCCTGCCCCTCGGCGACACCACACTCCACCCATTGGCTTCTCCAGGTCACAAAGGGTGGATCCAGGAAAAATGCCACAATTTCCTGGATTCTACCTCAAAGTGCTACTTCAAGCAAACAGTGCCTGCAGAGTGCCAGGCACCAGAGCCACAGGCTCTGTGCAAGCACCGCAGGACAAAGGCATCTGATGGGAACGCAGCCGTACAAAGCGTGAAGTTAGACTGCAGAAACACTTTTAATAGAAGTTACTGCTCAGTATTAACATTAACATTTGCTATTTGCAAATGAAGATCAGGGAGCAACTGACTACTTTAATTTTTCTCATAGTCCCGTGCTGTGCAGCCCATCAGTGCCGCAGCTCAGTGCTGGGGCAAGGAGGCAGCAGCAGGCTGCAGGGGTTCGTTCCTCTCATCGATCAAAGGGAAGGGGTTTGAGCAAGGCACCATCTCTTCAGAAAATGTGACTGCCACTTACTCAGCCTCGTGGCTGGACCATGCCCGGTGCTCAAGCTGAGAAGCAATGATCAATTTAATAGCAAAGTGGCGGCTTTGTTGTTGCCAGTAGGTTAGAAACACCCTTTTCTCACAGCAAAGCAGGGCAAGGAGAGGTTATAGCAGCACTTCTCCTGGCAGCAGGGGCATTGTGCGGGAGACCAGCATCTCCCGTGGTTGATCCTGCACTGGAGAGCCTGAACGTCTCTTCGTTTCTTCCCAGACCCTCCCATCCTGGGCTGACCAGCCAGCTGCCAGCAGGCCTCCAAGCAGCTACAGGATGCCTATGGAACAGTGTTTCCAGCTGCAGAGATGTGCTGGATGCTACAGCACAGGGTGAGGTGTTTTGTGCTCCCAGCCCTGGCTGGAAAACCTTGAGGAACGCGCAGCATCTAACAGCAACATGCAAGCAATCTGCCTGGGGACAATATTATTTGTCATGGTGAGTCATAGAAATACGCGGCCAGAAGGTCTGAGGAATGATCCAGCCTGACCTCCATGGCACAGACAGGACAAAGTATATCTAAACTGCCCTTGGCAGATGTTGGCTTAACGCGCTCCTGAAAGCTTCCAGAAGGGCAGGTGCCACCATTTCCTCAGATAATTGGTACCAGAGCTTCCCGTCCCTATCAAAACACTCTTCCTAAAATCTAACCTCAGCCATTCTGATTGCCAACAGCCAGCTTTTCATAGTCTGTCTGCAGCAACTGGGAAGGCAGCAGCTCATGCCTTTCCCTGCATCACCTGCTGGCTATCAGACCAAGAAGCAGAAGTGGTCCTCAGTTAATTCCAACATTCTTTCTGAGCAGAGATTTTTCATGGGCTACTTCTTATGTTAGAGAGGTGATCTGGCACAGGGGGAACATCTGCTCCTCAGCAGTGGGGGTGGGCACGTTTGCGGTGCAACACAGCTAATGACAACTCTGGAGGAGCACATCTGTCCTTCCTCCACCCCTGCATCACTGCCTCCTCCTCCTCACTGCTCATGGCAGGTGCCAAAGAGCCTCAGTCCCACACCATCCTCCAGCTGCAAAATTCCCTTCCATATTTTAAATCCGGACACTGTTGGGCACGGTGCACCCGGGCGGGGTGTTCCTATCTGCTTCCTACCGCCTTGCTGAAGAACAAAGCCCCAAAGCAAAGCACTTGGCAGTTCGCTGATTCAGTCAGAAGAGTTCATTTGTGTCTGCAGTGTCCCCCAGGGCCACCACCCTCCTGAAGAGCTGCCTCTGCTGCCAGCACCTTGCAGAAGCTATAGCCGTGCATGGGTCGTTTGGGCAGCAGAAGGGAGCAGTGACCAATTTCACCCATCTCAAACAAGTTGGAGTTAAACTCCATGATCCTTATGTGTCCCCTCCAACTCGAGACGTTCTATGATTCTAAAGATACCAATCTATAATCCACATATGTGGATATAAGTAGCTCTGATACGTGTTTTAACAAGCTGTTGGAAAGAGCTTGCTAAGGAGCAGGAAACTCCTTGTTTGAGGTGACAGCATCGCTGAACGTGTATATTGAGATCTATATATTCACACACCAGAGGGAATGGTATGATCCTTCTGTCTTCCCTTAATTCCTTCATTTTGAAATTCAATTCCATCTAGAAAAATATTAAATATTGAGTTTAATTTGTCTCCAGCCAATGGAGATTCAGCACAACAGTTCCAGTGACTATTTATGGTCATTGTTTGGAAATTACACACTACTTTTGTGTGAATATACCTCACATTAATCACAGATTTCTTTCCTACATTTTTTTACAGTGAAAGGCTTTCTGTTACCACCTTCTATTTCATGAACAAGACTTGCAAACTCAAAGCCTTGGACTTTCTTGTAATTAGAAAACATATTTTTGTAGTGTAACTGTGTTCACAGCACTTAACTGAATCTTTGCCAACTAATTGGCATCTTCTTTTTTAAATTTGGGATGCAAAAACTGGACACAGTGTTCCAGTAGCAGCCTCACCGAATCAAAGGCAGAGGCAACATGACCTCTCTGTCGCATATATCTGTATTCCACCGTTTTAAAAATGTATGGATGCCATTTGTTCTTTGGGTCCCAACGTCACACTTCACTATTACCTTCTGCTGATTAAATTGCTGAGACATAAAAACCCTTTCAAAACTGAGGACACAGCCCAAGACACTACAAATCTAACCTACGTTCTTTATCCTTAAATAAACTTTCCATATTAAACAACATCAAAATGCACATTGCCTCAAGGGTAAAGTTTGGCTGATAATTTCTGTATTGTATTAAGCCACGTAGATTGGCAGCAGCAGTTGTATTGACCTTCTGAAACTTATTATTGCTTAGTTTTGTCATTCCCCTGCCATGCCATGGATGGATGGACAGACAGATGCTTGACTGCTGTGCACAGAGTTATCAGGGGTGCTCCTCTGAAACTCTCAACGTGTTGGCACAGTGTTAGATGTGAAATTTCATTTTATACCTCTGGGCTTCTCCAAGTGGGCTAGAGCTCGTTCTGGCACCATTAAGAGCCCTTAGCAAGTTCATTACTTCTTTTCATAACAAATTTGTTTAGCATTTCTGCCTTTGCTCCCTATGACTAATGGCCGTGTTGTTCCTATCCAGTAATCTAGTAACAACACCATAGATAGTATTCTTTCTTTTAAGAAAACACTTTTCTTAAAAAAGGCTTTGCTGCACTTATTTCTGAATGCCTTTTATCCTTCATTTTACTACAGTGACTCCAATTCTTCCAATTTTTACAGTAAATACAGGCTTTACGCAGCTGCTGTCACTTGCCTATAGGTCATTACTATTTTATTTCAGAAAAAATATGCTTTGTTTCTTCCAAATCTAAGGGTAAAACTACTCACCAAGTAGAAGGAAAACATATCATGCACTGCTTATGAAAAAGCTAAAATGCAACATGAAGCTCGGCCAATAATTGTACTGTTGTGCTATACTTGCCTTCAGGTTTTGTTCATTTCTAATACATTTTAGAGAAATGATTGATAAGATGGAGACCTTAATCCAGCCCAGCAATGACTTAATGGGACTGTAAAACAGACATACTGCCATAACCACTTGGTAGGAGTACAGCAAAGTGCCCATAACAATATGCTGGAGCCAGGCTTAATTTAAGAGCCATCATCTAGGCAGCCACCTGAGTGCAGCTGCCCTCAGTTACTTTGTGAAAGCCCCAGCTCCATGGTATGATGGTTTCGTTTGGGATGGAAATCCGAAATGGGAAAATGGAGAAACATGGAAGTGGTAAAATAGCTCAGGGCAGTGGGATATGCCCAGCTGGGAGAGGAACGCTGGAATGGCTGCAAAGGTGATGGATGGTCACACTCACGCAGCAGGCACCCTTCCAAGGAACAGCAGCCCTGCAAACATTCCTCATAGAGAGAGGGCTCTTGTAAAGAGCAGGGCATGAGGAGATGAGAAAGGGCTGAGTGAGGCCCCGTCAGTGCTCCACGAGCCAAACATGGCAGTCCTTAAATGGAGAGAAGTGGTGGTGTGCGGGCTGGGGGAAGCCTTGCCTTTTATAGCTGGTGGGGGCTCCAGCCTCTCCTGCCTCCCCAAAGACCCCAGATCAGACCCTGCTGTGTGGGACTTCTGTAGGCAGGGAATTGTGGAACAATGGGCAAACTGCACCAGCCCACACCCCGATGCCGGGCACCACCTTAAGTCAGCTGATGGCCACTTTACATAAGTGACCAAAGGAGCGTGCCAGATGAGAGCACAGCATGCTGGCTGGGCATTGCGGATGGATGCTGCACTGTGAAAGTGATTCAGGCTCTGTTTGTATTTCCAGGGAGAGCTTTGCCGTTCTCCAATCCCCAAGGCATGTTAACAGGGAGAATTAATGTTCCTCTTGGTGCTCCCACCACAAAATGAGAAATCTCAGCGCTTCTTTTCCATCCTAACCCAGTGACCCACAGCTGGTGGCCACAGAACTGGGGGTGAGCAGAGTTCCGTTCCCAGCCAGCAAACTGGTTCTTACTGGGATACAATCCATGATGGCAAAGGCATAATTAAATGAAACTGAGTTTTGTCATTTTGGGAGATAATATGAAAAAAATGCATGCTTTTAAGGAACAAGAGAAGGAGAGGTGATGGCCTCACATTGCACCAGGGGAGGTTCAGGTTGGGGGTTAGTTCCGTCTCCAAAGAGCAGCCAGGCACTGGCACAGCTGCCCAGGGAGTGGTGGGGTCACCATCCCTGGAGGTGTTCCAGAGCCGTGGAGATGTGGCACTGAGGGCCATGGCTCAGTGGGCGTGGTGGGATGGGCTGGGGCTGGGCTGAGGGAGCTCAGGGGGCTTTTCCAGCCTTAATGATCCCATGATTCTAAGAGCTGCTTTAAGTATTTAGGAGAGGCAGACAGTCAGTGTATGCACAATGGTCACAGGTAAAGCTGCTATAACTAATTCATACCGTTATGGATGAACCTGTCACCAGAACTGACACTGAAAATTAAATTCTGTATTCTCCCTGCAGCCACACCAATATCTGCTCTGTTGAATCTGTATTTAAAATAGGCTGAGACAAATGGCCCACTGTTAGTACCAGCTTCCCACCTGCAGATCCTCTCCTCCAGTTCCACCCAGTGAGCGCTGCTTTTGCACTGCCACTGTGCAGGAAATAAGAACAAAATGCCCCATATAAAAATAAAAGCCTACAATGTGCCCAAATCTTTGACATAAGAGATTAAAACCTTCCAAGCAGGAAAGGGACTGTGTAAGAAAATAGATCTGTGGGGATGTTGGGGTAAAAAATGTTTTTTTTTTTTCTCATCAACCTGCAAACTTGTTGCCAAAAAAGTTTCCATGCACTCACTCGTACCTCACCAGTACTTCTGCATCATCTCTTCTTTTGACCCAAAGAGCAATCTGGGGGTGAATAAGATGATGTCTTTGCACCGAAAATGGCTGCACCATTCATTCTATTTTCTGTGCTTCATATATCCAATGAGGGACAAATAGTGTTCTCTATAGTTCAATGGCAATTTGGCATGAATATTTATCCTAGGTATGTAAAATTCCTGCATGCATGCTGAGAAAGAAAAATGGAGCCTGATAGGGACGAGATGGCTGTGATGCTGAGCAGTGTCTGCATCACACGTCAGTCCTAAGTAATAACTGCAGGGGAGCAGCCAGCAGCAGCCCGGGCTGGCTCCATTACGGTCCAGAGGAACAACTAATGTTCCTATAAGCTATTTGTCACCCCTACTAATGAGCAATTCAGAAGGGATGAGGCTTTACTGCCCAACCTGCAGTTGGCAGTCCTGGGATTGTGTGTCTTCAGGTGCTTAAAACGAGCAGAAAATAAGAGCAGTATCACCTGCCTGCTGACAGCTGATGAAAGCAAGTACAGGGTGAGATGTGTCACTGTGCAATGCCAGGAGATGGGAAAACTGAGCAAAGCAGCCCAGAAAACTGAATGAGAGAGGCAGAAAGAAAGATAAAAAGGCGGAAAGAAAGAAAGACAGAAAAAAAGATAGAAAGGGAAAAGAAGAGCTCGAAGTGTTGCACTGAGTGCTGCTGCAGGAGGCCCCATCCCCATACCACCTCATCCCATTCTCCCCTTTCCCACGTTTTTTAGCTTGTAGCAAGCGTTCTTGTCTCCTCTTCCCTGAGTCCTGCACCATGAACAATGTAATTTGTCCCCCACTGTGTCCCCAGAGCATCCCTAATGTGTCCCCAGCATGTCCCCTCTGCATACCCAGTGTGTCCCAATACATTCCCAATGTGTCCCCAGCATGCCCACAATGCATCCCCAACGTGTCCCCAACATTTTCTCAGTGTCCCAGTGTGCTCTAGCATGTTCCCAACATGTCCCCAATGCATCCCCAATGTGTCCTCAACATGTCCACAATGCATCCCCAACATGTCCTCAGCGTGTCCCCAACGCATCCTCAGAGTGTCCCCAACATGTCCCCAGTGTGACTGTAGCATGTCCTCAGTGCATCTCCAATGCACCCCCAACATGTCCACAACACAACCCCAATGCATCCTCAGCGTGACTCCAGCATATCCCCAGGGTGTCCCCTGCATGTCCCCAGTGCCCAGCCACACCGTGGCCCTGGAGCCCACTGCTGCTGCAGCCCCAGCATCACCGCCCCCACCGCGTCCTCTCGGAGAAGACCCAGGAGCAGCGCAGCCTGGAGCTGCTGCATTTCTACATGGAGATGTTTAGAGGAGCCCTTCCAAGGCTGGCAGTCGCACATGTAAATTGTGCTGATTGCTGTTGCTAATAACAGCAAATGGACTGCAAGGCTTTCTGAGGGGTTCCAGGCACCAGGCATTATCCTTGTGCACTTTTTAGAGATTTTTAAGCAGATTAACTCGAGATGAGCAACCCCTTCCTGTAGAGCAGACCCCTGAGCCGCCAGCCTGGACTGTGCATCGGGCATCTCACTTGTCATTTCCTCAGTGCTATCTTGATTCCTCCTGCTTGCAGAATGACCGAGTTGAGAATATAAGGAGGCAATCGGTACAGTTTCTTAAATTGCTGCCATCTTTCGTTCTTCGTGATGCACTTCATTCCTCAGTTCTGGACCTCCTTTTGCAGTGGAGGGGCAGCTCAGGGCGCTCCTACAAGGCAGCACTATGCTCCTTGCTGCATCCCTATGGCTACTTGACAGCACTAAGCCATCTTCTGCCATGGCCTGAGGTAGTTCTTCCTAGGGCTCATGCAAGTGCAGCTCCATAGAACCACAGAATCATGGAATCATTGAGGTTGGAAAAGACCTCTAAGATCCCCAAGCCTAACCCCAGCCCATCCCCACCATGCCCACTGGGCCATGTCCACAAGTGCTCCCTACAGGTCCTTTTGTATTTTTAGAATCATTGCTGAACTTACATGGAAGAAATAATGTATTTTGCCTAATGAGAAATTGTTAATTTGATGAGCAGATGGAAGCTGCTTGTCAGACAGACATCATCTTGTCCTGTGAGGGATACATGGCATCTGTGCAGCGCGCACAGCTTCCAGCTCCTTGCTGCTATCGACTTTGCAGCATATATTTAAAGACCATTTGCAACCACTACAGAAACTTTGAGCATTTACATACTGGAGTGCAGGGAAGTTTGTCATCAGCCTCCTTGCTGCTTTGGACAGTGCCGTTGCACCAGTTTGGGCAACGTCATCCGTCTGCATGGATCTGGCAGTCAATAATGCAGCAGCAAACCCCAGAGAACAAGATGCATCCTGCCCCTGTCCACAGAACAACGCTTTTTAGCTGGTTTCCAGCAGCTTTGGTAGGGATGGAGCATCCACTGCTGTCATCCACACATTCTCCTCACACAAGGGAGAAGCACATTCCTCCTCGATGGGGTTTATATTTTAGTCTCTTTTTAAATACTTTTCACATTTGCTTTTTTTCTTTTCCTTTATTGTTATTATTATTTTATTTTGGGAATAAGAGAGATGTAATTCCCTGGAAATAGAGCCCAAGTGCCAGGCCAGCACCTGCCAGGTCCTTCTCTCCACTTTCTGGACACGTAGATCAGATTTCTGTGGCTACTCTCTGAATTCAGGTAATAAAGAGGAGGAAGAAGAACAAGAAGAAGAAGGAGAAGACAAAGATGATGAAGAAGAACAAGAAGACGACGACAAAGACGAAGAAGAAGATGATGAAGACAAAGAAAAACAAAAAGAAAATCAGGAGTTTGGGGGCAGACTGCAGGCATGTCATTTTAAACTGAAAAATAAGCTACGGTCGACAGAAAAAGGATTAGAAATTGTGCAGGATATAGAGTAGAAAAATAAAAGATAGATCTTATGACAGAAGAGAAATGAGCAATAACAATAGCCTGCTATTGTCCAGCTCTGAGGGAAAGAGGTGGCAAATCTGCACTTTCTGAGGCTTTTTACTGAGCATAATGTGATTTCTCAGGCATGTTGCTGTCTGATAACCGTGGATGAAGTGTTGATTTCAGAAGAATTTGGCACAGTCAGAAAGCAGGCTTGCACTGCTGATGGGCACCAGGGAGCAATGGAGATGCTATCTCCGCTGTGAGCGCGGCTTTCTGAAAACCTCCCTGAAATAATTATACTAAATAATATTCTCAGATACAAAGCCTCACAGACAGCCTGTTTTAAGCTGGATTAAAAATCACAGCTCAGAAGTTGATTAGAACAACAGCTCATTAACACAGATAGAGGAGTGACAGAGGAGTTATTGGTGAGCAATCAGTACGGACCATCCGCGTCCCAGGCTCTGTCCTTTGTCTGCACTAAGGAGGGGCAGGGTGGCCCCTGAAGGAATGAGGCTGCCTCTTGGATTGGGGCTTAATCACAGAATGGCTTGGGTTGGAAGGGACAAGGATCACCGAGTCTCAGTTGCCCTGCTGCAGGTAGGGTCACCAGCCGCTCGGTCAAGTCGTAGATCAGGTTGCCCAGGGCTCAATCCAACCTTAATTCTGCCATCTCCTAACTACAGTGCACCTGAAATCCCCAGGGAATTTCGAGTTAAAGTTGTTCATAGGCTGCCTCCTTGCGACCCTGTGCAGAGACCAGGAGGTGCTTTACCATTGTCCTTCACTTAACAAAGTGTCCCCACATCCCACCTGCGTTTCCATGCTTCGAGTTACTCAGAACACAGAAAGCCATAACACCACCAAGGGCAGCCCTGGAAGGGCTGGGCAGTGTTGGGGAGTGCATGCGCAGAGTCTCTCTGGGACAATAAGGGACTTCAGACACATTTTTCCCAGCTATTTTCCGGAGGTGAACGGTGCCACACTCTAAAGCAGTGAGTAAATCCAAAGCTGAGTGCTATTGTTGCTATTGCTGCTATTTTTCTGAAGGATGTATTAAATTTCAGACTTCCTATGTGATGTCTTCAAATGAGCTTTCTAGCTAACTTTAATTAAAAGGAAAAATACCAGCAGATTTGATTGACATCTCCGTCACTGGATTTAATTAACAACCTGACACGGTGCGCTTGGAAAATGACAGGCAAAGCTGGAGAGCAGCAGCAAAGCCTATATTAACATGGTATTTTTTCCTTTTTTCCCTTCTCCTTAATCTTCCATCAATATCTCCACTGGCATTCCTCGCACTGGATGCTGTAAATAAATTGGTTTGTCTGCACCCCCCAGCTCGTTCCCTGGAGCTCACTGCAGCACTGGGTAGCAAGCCACAGCCCCAGGGTTCCTGGAAGTTTGTCACAGTCCATCAGAAGAGATGAATAGAATGTTATTATATTAAATAACAGAAAACCACAACAGACCCAACACTGTTACATTGGCCCATTAACCTTCCCATCAGTCTAAGACCAAGGGTTTGACCAAAAATCTATTCTTCACATTCAGACCTTAATGTCTGTTTTCTCACCTTATTTCATCACTCACATTTTGATGTCTTGAATGTCCACAGCTTCCACAAACAGCTCATGGACCACCATGCTCAGGGCCATCGCAGCCCCTCGGCATCTTCTTGCTGCTTTGGAGGGCCCAAGGAGCCAACCAGTGATGTTGCCATGGAAGATTCATAGGAAGAACCCTCTGTGGAGTCAAATACAATTTTACAGGGAAAAGTGACAGCACTCTCCTCAATGCTGCAATGATGAGTTTTGGGCTTGTGACAAACCATGCAGCAGAGATACAGAACAGGGCAGAAAATGGGTTTGCATCTGCTGGATTGAGTTAAGGAGCCTGCAGCAAGTGGGTTGATTGGTGACAGCACACCCAGAACGCTCCTCCTAATTTCTGGGTGATTGGGAGGTTTTGCTGAGGCTTTTAGCAGCCTCCAAGGTCCCAGTTAACTTGCAGAGAAGGTGATGGAAATGCCAGAATAGGTTGGATTTTATGGTAAGAGAGCAGAGCTCGCCTGGTGGGTACCCTGGATATCAGCTCGTGGGTTGTGACCCAGAGATAAAAGCTACCAAAGTGAATTGACAAAGATGTAAGTACCTGCAAGCTCATATCTGGGGGGAGAAAAGAATGGTCTCTTCAGGCACAGAGAAACAGAGCCCCAGTGACAGTGCCTTCCCAGCACAGCCCTACGCTGCACACTGCTCCTATTTATGCTACAAAAAGTAGGATTACTGCCAAGCACACAAGTAGGATATTAGCTGCAAGTTTGATTTTCAGTCATTACCATGACCATTAGTCACGAAATGATGTCTCGTCATTTATCCCAAGTGTTTGGCACAGTAACCGAGGCCTGCAGACAGGACGCAGCACAGAGCCTGTGATGGCTTCTTCATGGAGATCAGTAGGGCTGATTAGCTCCCTAATTCCTGCGATTATTAACCTTAATGAAATTCTGCTCTCTAATAGCTGCACAGCTATTGATTTTTAATTGCTTTGTTTGTGCC
Source organism: Penelope pileata (assembly GCA_013396635.1). Classification (NCBI taxonomy): domain Eukaryota; kingdom Metazoa; phylum Chordata; class Aves; order Galliformes; family Cracidae; genus Penelope; species Penelope pileata. The sequence continues at coordinate 386,414 of WBMW01003691.1, read as the reverse complement.
TTGAATTGATTGATGCCGACGCGGGGCAGCGCGCGCAGCAGGAAGGCTGCCTGCAACCCCCCAGCACAGCGGGGACCCGGCTACCGCCTGCCTGTGCACGTGGCACTGCCACCAGCGGTGCCAAGCTCCTTTAAGAGCCCAGGTCAATCTCCCAGAACATCATTTTTTCTATTATAATAATAATTATTATTTTTTACAGAAGATATTTAGCATGTCTTAGTCTAAAAACTACGCGTACAGACAGCTAGATAAGGATCATATAATCATTAAATTTGAAAAAGACCTCCAAGATCATCAAGTCCAACCCCAACCCATCCCCACCACGCACACTCATAGAATCATGGGACCATTAACATTGGAAAAGATTTCTAAGATCATCAAGTCCAACTGTCAACTCATCACTGCCATGCCCACTCATAGAACCACTGCAGTTGGAAAAGCCCTCTGAGATCCCTCAGCCCATCCCACCGTGCCCACTGAGCCATGGCCCTCGGTGCCACATCTCCACAGCTCTGAAACACCTCCAGGAACGGTGACCCCACCACTCCCTGGGCAGCTGTGCCAGTGCCTGGCTGCTCTTCTGGATAAGAAATGTCTCTGAATACCCAACCTGACCCTCCCCTGGCACAATGTGAGGCCATCACCTCTTGTCCTATTGCTGTTACCTGGGAGCAGAGGCTGATCCCTACCTCAGAGTCTCCTTTCAGGGGTTGTAGGGAGCAATGAGGTCTCCCCTGAGCCTCCTCTGCTCCACACTGACCCATCCCAGCTCCTTCACGAGTTGGGGTTTCAAAGCCACTTGTCCAGTTTTGCTGTGATTTGCATTCAGCTCAAAATCATGCAGTACAGTGGAGCGTGGCAATGGCTGTATGCGCTGGTGCTGCTTTGCAAGGAAATTGCTCCTTAATATTATTGTAGGAAATCAGAAGAAATGAATTAATTGTCACCAGCGTTGCACACATAGACCCAGACTGCTGTCTGCATTTATTGGTATTCTTCTGAGCATCTCCAAGTCTGTCTGAAATTAAGGCAATATTTAAGAGTCTAAAAGAGATAACATCTTCTTGGTTACATATGCAAAATGTTTTTCAATTTAGATTAAACCACGTCTTCAGAGATAGCAAGAGATGACCTACCCAGGGAGTGAGGAAACAGTCCCAGGTTGCCAGGAGAGGTTTAGGTGGGGTGTCAGGAAACATTTCTTCATGGAAAGGGTGGTCGTGCAGGGGGATGGGCAGCCTGAAGTGGAGGAGTCCCATCCCTGGGGGTACTGAAGAGACCTGTGGATGTGGTGCTTAGGGACGTGGTGTGGTGGTGGGCTGTGATGGGGGGACTTGATGATATATGGGTCTTCCAACCTAGATGATTCTGCCTGGTTCATCAAGAAAGCCCCAGACTTTCAAAACGTGCACACATTGGTATATTTTCTTCAGATGCAATAATGATGAGGTTAAATAGAGAAGCTAGGCTAAACAGCATAGAGAGTGGAAAAAAATTAGTATCCAAAAATAAGAGTGAATTTTACTAAGATTTCTGCCTTTTATGGAGAGAATGCCTGAAAAATCACCTTCTCCCTTTTCCTTCCTTTTCTAATCTCTAATGAAATGATGTAATGCATACACTACATCAGAATGTCTTTTTTTTTTTTTTTTAACTCAAAGCAAACCAAACAGTGCCTTCATGTGACAAAGAGAAGCACAGGAACTAGGGAAAGCACAGATTTTGGTGTTTGTACCTCATGCACCCAGGCTGGAGGGGAGGTGGTGCTGGGGGAACACACAACCCCACACAACCCCACAAAGCACATATTTGTGCTACCCACATGGCACCTGCAGCCATGCACAAGTCCAAAATTCATCATAAATGCGAGGGGTAGCTCCTACAACTTTCCTTTTAAAATGATGCTTATGCTTTTTTGATTTTTAAACAAATCCACATTATTACTCACTTTGCCATTGACATGTGCCCTGATGCCGGGGCTCGCCCAGCCTGGTGGTCCAGGCAGGATGCTTTTAGCCTTGGAGCTGGAGTCCCTGCATCCTGCTGGGAAGAACATCATTGACTGGAAGAGGTCACACTCCTTGGTTGTATTGAAAAGCTTGCTGAGCCTTCGAACTTTATAAAGATGACAAAAATTAGGAAATCTCTACAGTAACAGCTGGGGAGTAACAATACATAAATCAAAACTTATTAACCTCCAGATTTCAGGAATTAATTTAATTTTCTTTCCCGTGCCTGCAAGATTAAATAAAATGCAATTTATATTCCCCATAGATATGAATTACTCTGTGCTTCATTTTGACATTTTATGCAAGAAAGTATTAATATAGAGTCGTTTGGGTCAGACGACTTCCATGCTGCCTCTGTAGAGGAAACTGCTTGCTCATTGCACTTGGATCCAGCAGACCAGGAGGGCTTCTCCTCCAAGCAGCTGTTAGCACTGGCCCTTTGTGCTGCCCTGCAGGGAAGATGTGCTCGTTTTGCTCCAGCCTGGCTTAGGCAGCTGGGGCTACAGTCAGCACAACAGAGAGCAGGCTGCATTTAATCTTCACGACGGATGGAGAAGATGGACTCTTTGTCTTCATAAAGCATGAAAAGATTGCTACGGCTGTCAAGCCAGTTGAAATATATCAGTCCCTCTAGAAAGCATTTTGGAGTGGGTTCCTGGTGTTGGAGAGCATTGCTTGTTAAAACTTTTGTTTCACTGAGCTTCTTGAAAAAAATAATAGATAAAAAATTCCTTTTAGATAAAAAACTCCTATTATCATTTTAGTTTTTGGGGATGGGGCTCCTGCTGCGTTTCTCCAGCTGTGTAATATTTTGCACCCATTGTTAGTGGTTCTAAGCATAAGGGACACTGTCTGAGCCCTGTGTTCAGGCCTGGACTGAAGCAGAACAGCCCTTCAAAACGCCATCTGCTCGCTGACCCGCGATTCGCTGACTGCAGCTAATTCTGAACGAGGCACAGCAGGCTGTTCAGGGCTGAGCACACCCTCTGCTTGAGGATGCTCACACCTTGATCCATGCCACCTGAGTCCCTGACACCTTTATTCACCCTTCTCTGCAGTAAAAATCCCCATCCACTTTGGTGACCACTGACCTGGAATAGACCCCTCATTACAAATCATTAAAAGTTGCAGGATTTGATCTGTGAACCTTACCTAAATATTAAACCAAAGAGCACTAAAACGGTCAATTAGCTAACAAATGAGGCATAGCTTTTGATTTCAGCATTTTTCAGCTTTGCTAGGTGCAAACAAGCAGAGAAGCAAGGAGCCTGGCTCCGAGCCCTGCTCTGTTACACGGCAATATTTCTGCATTCTATCAGGAAAATGACCTGCAGAAACAAAACACATCGCCCTGAGATAAAGGCACTGCCCAGGCAATTTCTGGCTATCACCTGTGAGGAGGCTGAGCTCTCCCCAGAGTGTTAATTACTGGAAGTCATACCCCGAGGAGCAGCTCCTGCCCTTTGCCAGCAGTTTTGCCTTGCAGTGAACATGCTGCTGACAAAGCCATGCTGCCCACAGGTATGGTTGGAAAACATCTTCAAGATCCTCTGTCCAAGGTTGAAACATCCCTGCAATGCAACTGGTCCCTTTGGACACAGCCAGAACAATTCAGCCCCGTCTTTAAACAATGCTCAGGACAGGTAGATCACTGCTCATGCTGTAGTTGTGCTGCTTTGCTGTTTTTCAGCCCCCCATGATGGAGGCTGGGTTTCGCTGGAAGATGAAGGGAACAGCAATTTGGGGAAACGCTGTCAGAATTTATGAATAGGCAGAAGAGTTCCAGCTGTACAGGAGTCACACACTGCTCTAAATTCTGGGTTTGTAGCTGGAAATGATTCATAAAATTAAGCATTTTAAAATAGTAAGTGGATATTCATTCCGCAGTGAGTTGTAAACAGAGCGTTGTAAATATTAATCATCATAAAAACATACCAGCAAGACTTAATTTTAATATACGCCCTCAAAATGTGACAAATTTTGCTTCAGAGATCACATGCTTTGCCAGCTGGGCATTAGTTCCAGCAGCTACGCCTCAGCGCTTTATTAAGCTATCTGTTTATATCATGATCAAAACAAATAGTGAGGAGTGAGAAACGGAAACATGTTTCCTCCAGCCATTTACCTCTAACAGATGCCAGCTGCCGTGCTTCTAAACACACTTAATTAATGCCCGCCCCACCGGGCTCTTCATAGTACCCAAACACTCCAGCCCACACTGCAGGGACAGTTACTGCTTATTTCTGGGGTCCTAAACTCTGACATGTGCTACGCTATAGGCACTGCATTGCTATAGGTAACTCATTGCTATTGAGGCAACTCTTTGTCATAGGCAACTCATTGCTAAAGAGGCCACTCATTACTCTCACTCATTGCTATTGAGGCAACGTCGCTATAGGTAACTCATCACTACAGAGGCAACCCATCACTATAGACAACTAATAAATTCCAGCAGAAAATGGATTGAACAGCTGAACTGGTTATTTGTTTTTGTACACTTCAAGAACTTTTTTGTTGACAAAGGCTCAAGTTGATTAATCACACCACCTGGACAGCAAACTTGCACCCAGCATCAAGTAGTTTAATGCTAACATTTGCCTTTTGTTACAGAACCACTAGGAAATAACCCAAAACAAGCACCTGGAAGCACTCCAAACCAACCCAAAACATCCATTGGTTGCCCAAAGAAGTTGTGGGCACTCCATTCCGGGAGGTGCCTAAGGCCGGGCTGGATTGGTCCTGGGCAGCCTGAGCTGGTAGGGGGCACCCAGCCCCCAGCTAACATTAGAACTGAATGGTCTTTAAGGCCCCTTCCAACCCAACCATTCTATGACTGCAAAGCTCAGCTCTGGTGCCACAGGGCCCAGCAGCGGCGGTCCAGGCTGCAGGAGGTTGGCACCCTGCTGGGAGGAGCAGCAACACCTCCACCCAGAGCAGCCAGGGCTCTCACCGAGGTGCCAATAAGCAACAAACAAACCCATTTGCATGTTTCAGTTTTGGAACAGACGCAGCCACACCGGTGCTATACAGGGCTGCCTGGCGGCTGGCTTCCCTCAACATCTGACAGCGAGCAACGAAGCTTCGGTCACCTCAAGTTTAAATATTTATACTTGCAGCTGAAAGGGAACAGCTTTCCTGTGATGCTTTATTGTTTTATATTTCCTCGTATGTTTAAAGGCCGAAGTCTAAATATCTGCCACGGGAACAGTAACTCAACATATATTACAACTGCTAATGTTTTTTGTCCTTTCCACAGTACATTCAGATCTGACACGTGTTGTGCTGCCCGGGTCCTGCAATAAATACGATTTATGACCCCACGGGTGATGGCCCAGAGCAGCACTGCACCATGCCAGTTGGTTTCCTCCCAGTTTACTATCACTGGCAGCATGCAGCTCTTTCCTTCAATATAATATAATCATGTATAATATACAACCAATATAATATAACCATCATATAACCAATATAGACATCAACTAAATCACAGTGGTGCCCACCAGGGATGTGGGCAGCTGCAGGTCTGTATGCTCCATTTCAGGGACATCCGGAGAAGGGGAGGCTCAGGGGAGACCTTCATGTTCCCTACAACTCCCTGAAAGGAGGTTGGAGCTGACAGGACAAGAGGGGATGGCCTCATGCTGTGCCACTGGAGGGTCAGGTTGGGTATCAGGAACAATTCCTTCTCCAAGGAGCAGCCAGGCACTGGCACAGCTGCCCAGGGAGCAGTGGGGTCACCGTCCCTGGAGGTGTTCAGAGCTGTGGAGATGTGGCACTGAGGGCCATGGCTCAGTGGGCATGGTGGGATGAGCTGAGCTGGGGGATCCTACAGTGCTTTTCCAACCTGAATGATTCTATGAAAGAACCAATCTCCCCTGAATCTTCATTTCATCCATTCAGTCTTACAGACCCACATTTTACAGAAGAAAACTCTGCTTCTGCAGTGCTCCCCACCCCATACAGAGCAGCCACATGCCTGTTGATGTGCATCCCATTCCCCCTCTGCCCTGGCACCGTGCTATGATGCTCTGAGCTGAACCCCCACTCCTTGCAGCCCCTGGCTGTGTGCAGCAGCCCCTTCCTTCAGCCCTCGCAGTAAATGGGATGTTTGTGGCTGCAGGAGCAGCAGGAGGATGGGTGCATGGAGCCTGCAGACCGCAGCCAGACGGGAGGAAGCGAGCGCCCGGTGCCTGCGGTAACGGCGCAGATCGATGGCACTCGGGGTTCTGGAGTCCATCCTGGGCCCGGCTTCTGATTGCAGCTGATTGATGGTAAATGAGTGCCATGGATGGGAGCCGATGTCCTGTAGTGAAAGCAAGACCTGGGGTGAGGGAGGGAGAGAAGGAGGGGTTCTGGTGTGAAATGGGCTACGGAGGGGACACAAAGCACACACAACGTGATTTGTTCTACACGAGCATCCTTTAAGCAGTGAAATTAACCACAGAACAATATTTGCTGATCTCACAGCATCACCCGTGCATTGCCATGATCCTGACAAGGAACTCTCCCACGGTTTTGCCCCGTGTCCCTCTGCCACAGCCTGACCCTGGCTGCACACACGGTGTGCAGAACCAGCACGCAGCCATCAATGTGGAATCAGAGCTTTGTGTTTCACCTGCCATAACTAACACTCAACTGGAAACAAAATTGTTGAGTAGATGGAATGAACAAAAACAGCACAGCATAAAAGATTTCTATGTTTGCTTCATTTCATGATAGCCATTTCTGTTATTAATTGCTCGGCAATTGCAACTCTCCCAGCTCAAATGGGTAAGGAACACATTTCTCCCCGAGTGACGACATGGGAAAAATGAAACATTGCAGGAGGCAGAAGTAACAGATGTCACTCAGACTCCCCTGTTCCCATCTCTAATTAAGTTAGGAACCAATCAGCTTTTATTAATGTAATTATTTCTTAAAGTCTTTCTTCCTTTAGTTTAAAAATATCGCATTTCTGTTGCACAAGGAACAACAGCTCAGGCAACATTTACCTGTTGTCAAAGCTACACATATGTTTATATGTATCCATGCACAGCTGTACTTTGGCGTCTGTCAGTTCTGCCGCATGCTATGAAAGAAGGCAGCAGACACAGAGGGGGCTGCGGAGCATCCCCACCCCGCCAGCATCCTCACAGATGAAGTCATTCTGTGAGTGAGGAGGGGAAAAAACTGCATGTCCAATCTCATCATGTGCTTTCTGGGAGAGAAGAGGGAGCTGAGCACCAGCGACTCCAGAGGTCGCATTCCCAAAGGCCCCACATGCAGCTGCTGGAACCCATCGGATTTAGCTGCTGTATTAATCATGGTCACTGCCCCGGGGACCTTGCTGCAAAAAGAGCTGTCATGTTCCCCAAAACGGAGAGTGGATGCAGCAGGTTTGAGCCACAAAAACACTTTTCTGGATGGGAGCTACTGGAGGAGGTTCATTGTGATTGCATTTCCTTGCTACCCGGAGGGAACAAGGAAATTAAGTTGCTACAAAATTATGCATGTTCCTAAGGTGAAAGGGAATTAAAATGAGGCCTCCAAATCAAATAAAAAATGAGCAAGGCTGCAAAAATGAGCAAGTCTTCCTCAAGTCTTTGTTGAGATGGTCAGAACGGGCAATAATGAACAGAAGCAATAACAAATTAAGGAAGCGGAGTTTAAGGCTTGGCCTGATTGTGCCAAAACAGTTGTTGACATACAAAAACGTGATGAGAAAGTGAAGGGTGAGAAGGAAAGGAGGCATTGCTTCACCAGAAGCAATGACAAAGTAGCTAGAAGTGCAGCACTTAACAGATAAAGGAGTTCACAAGTAAATTACAAACAGCAGAGGGGAAGGCGGTGACAGCCCCAGTCGTTCTGCACTTGGCTCCACCAAAGTGTCTGCAGATGAGCACACAGCAGATGCTGTCACACTGCCCCGCTGCTCGAGCAAAGAGCCAGCACTGCCAGCAGCACCAGCCGGGCTCCCAGCCCACATGTGGAATGGAACCCTTCTGTTGGCCGGGAGCAGCAGCAGGATGCTGAGGGCACAGCTGGAGCACAGCCCTGCACCCGCTGCTGGCCAGCAGCTGCTCGCGGGCTCCCAGAGCAGAAGTGCTCAAATGCAGCTGGTCAGGGGACACTGGCATACAGAGATGATGTGCAGCTGGGAAAAAATGGCACGAGCATCTCAAGTGTTTGAGAAGTGCCAAAAAGGTGACTATAAAATGCTCTCAATTGAGAGCAGCAAAACTCTCCGTTGTGCAAAGGCAGCTATTATCTCAGCTCACCTTTTTCTACTGAAAACATCCAGCTGTAGTAAGGTGAACAAAAATATCCTGCTTAAAAGCCATAACCTGTGCGTGTCCACTGCAGTGTACATAAACCCATAGGAGGCATGTTGTCAAAAGGTCAAAAGAGATACCAAAGCCATCACATTTGTGCAGGTAGCAGTAGATTCAACTAAACGATTTCCAAGTAGGTCTGCTAAGGTCTACAGAGTTAGTTGACTTTGATAGCACCATTAAATTATAGAGCCATCCAACCTGAATGGTTCTAAAAGCCCTCTGGGATCCGCCAGCCCAGCCCCAGCTCATCCCACCATGCCCACTGAGCCACGGCCCTCAGTGCCACATCTCCACGGCTCTGGAACACCTCCAGGGACGGTGACCCCACCACTCCCTGGGCAGCTGTGCCAGTGCCTGGCTGCTCTTTGGAGAAGGAATTGTTCCTAAAACCCAACCTGACCCTTCTCAGGCTGCCAGGAAGCACCACAATGGTTCCTGCACTGCAATGAACACTCTCCCATTTGGTAGTCATGGCAAATGGGGAAAATCTCAGTGGAGTCTTTTTCAGCTGCTCCCAGCTGTGAGCTGTTCTTCAGTTTCAAATTCCCCTGCACTTGATAAGGGGATGTTAGATATATGTTGATAAGGGAACAGTCCAGCACATGGCCATACTGGATGAATTCAGGCTGGTGGCTTGTGCTGTGAGGTGCTCTCCAGCAAAAAGGTATCATTTAAAAAACAGTTTCTCTTGTTTCAGGAAACAGCAGTCTTTTCAACAGATACATTTCCCTATTTAGTATTTTGAGTTTTATTCCCTTCTTAACATACCCTTTCTTTGGAAGAGTCTTAGGAAAATCTTGCAAATCCCATTTCTGCTAATGGGTAATTAGGCAGGCTGATTAGAGAGAAAATGTTGCGCACATTGAGTGCCCCATAATGTAATAGATTGTGTGGCAATTTACTGTAGCATGGTATAATTGCTTGTGACAAAGTGCTTCCATGTGTCAGCACACAGTGCAGCTTCCCAGGACAATTGATTTTAGAGAGGGAGAGAACCTGAATTTATGTAACAGCAGGGTATGATGGCATTCTCTGTGCTATTCAAATCTCCCAGAGTTTCTCTGGCCTTTTACATACCGCTATGAGGAGAAAAGAAATGAAGAACTTGCTTTATCACAGAGACATTTTATATAACCACACCGCAGCTGTAACACGTCCTCATGGGGAAATGACACAACACTGTGCCCAATGAAATAAGCTGATTTTCCTCTCTTGTCTGCCTTGGAGTTGCACAGAAAAATCCATTAGGTTTCAATATTGCTGTAGGGCAATTATTTTTCCAGGGCCCTGTCAGTGCAGAACATCCTTGCTTCCCTTGGACGTTTTCACACCGATGCTGATGTCGGTTTTAAAAAGCCCAGCTCCCAGACACAACCCCCAGTCTGCACAGCAAGTTGTCCCAGAACACTGGGGCTGGGGCAAAAATGCCTCCACACACCCACAGCTTCCAGCACCCATGGGGAACTAATAGCTAGCCCTTTCCTGAGCCACCCTCCAGAATATCAACATGGCAAGCAAATTACTCTACGTTATTGAGAAGCCTTTGCTTTGTGTTTGTTTATTCATCTTTTAAGTGATCAGATGACTTCAAATTGCCTTTACCATTCTCACCTGGAGTCCCATTTAGATTCTGCTAACGCCTTCCACCCAAGCAGCCACATGCTCTGCTCTGCACAGGGCCCCTTCCCGCTCAGCCCCACAGACGTGAAACAATGTGCAAGACGAACCCCAAGCTCCCCACCTTCTGTGTATCTGGGACCCAAGCCTGTTGCAGTCAGTGTTTGGGTCCAGCCAGATTTTAGATACAGACCACCACTGCCTTGCATGTCCCATGTCCACATCCTGCCCTTGACTTCCTCAGTTATCTGAAGGAAATGCTGAACCTCAGCAAGAAGAACACTGAAGTGCTCCAATGTGAAGATGACCACGTGAAAACTTGAGTACATCTTCATATACAAACTGAAGGCAGCTGAGCACAGCGAGCATCCCATAGTTGGGCACCCACCAGCACCATTCCAGTGGAGGTGGGAGGTTATATGAAGCACGTTAAGGGCACGCACATGAGCAAGACCATGGCTGTGGGTCAATGGCCATGAGGACGCCTGAGAGGTTCTCTTTTCCTTTTTAAATAAAAAAAAATACAGTACAAAACACTCTAGCTCTGCTACTTTCTAGCAGCGTTTCAGATACACAGACTTCATTAAAAGAGGCCACCAGCCTTGCAGTGAAAAGCACAGAGTCATCCACAAGCTGGCATTTTTTCCTGGTCTTTTCAATTATTCACTGCTTGTGTTACCAGCAGGGTTCAGTCATCGAACCCTCCCCTGACTGCTTTTTCATAATGAATTCATGTTTTGACAGGTTTAAAATTTGAAAGTCTTCAACTCTTCAACGCAGAAGAAAAAGATTCAAGGAAAAGAAAAATTCAAATCAATAGCAATTAAAGTCCCAATTCTACTGTAAAGACCATCACTTAACAAAAAAAAAAAAAAAAAAAGAAAAGACTCTGAATTCAATAATTTTCATATTTCAGAGAAAAAGCAGTCAATTCCCAAGAATGTTCACTGTTCATTGTTACAGTTCATTGTCACAGTCAGATGTTTGTTTTAAATGGGATGCATAAAGCCACCAGCAGTCCAAGGACTTTTCTTATTCCTGACAAACAATAAGGAAGAAGTCTTACCAACCTGCACTGTTAATATTAAACCCTGTTTTTCCCTCGTAGTGCACTATCTGCCTTTGACAACTCTCCGTGCTTTCAGTTAAATGTCAGGGCCCCACACTGTGCGAGAACAGCAGCAACCTGCGACAGGAGCCTCAGCTCAGTGCAAATCCCTATTGATTTCTTTTCATGTATATACCAGGCACAGAAACAGGCATAAATGGTACAGAAGCTTTTCCAAAATCAAACCCTGGTCCCACCACAGCTCTGTTCTGGGTCAGAGGCACATAAGCAAACATCACTAATGCCATCGCTGAAGGACTCAACTTCTGCATACAGGAACAAGCTGCTGGCATCTGGGTTCATTCATTATTCCATCTTTTATTGACAACCGTCACCAGCTGGTACCTGCTGGACAGATGGTTGTGTCTAACCTCAAAATTTCAGTTCACAATCTTGCTTTACACATACAATATTTGTGTAAGATACACTAAAAAGACTCACAACTACCTGTTCTATCAGTCTATCTTTTGATGCAGATTTAATGAGCCTTTCAGTTTAATAAAAAGAAGAACAAATGTTATTTATTCCTGTATTTTTTTTTGTCATTTTTTGCCTTGCAAATTAAGAATGTACTAAAATATATATCTTTAATTCACCTTAGGTTAAAATACCTAAAAAAATCTGGCCAGCAATGTTCCCCAGATGTCAGGGGTAAGGTTCAGAAACAGTAAAGCACGGTGCTGGCCTGTAGAAAAGCCCAATTCTACAAGAGTCCTCAGAAGGTCTGAGCTTTCTTCCCAGCCACTAAAGGAGAAGCACCAACACTTATCGCAAAATGGGTCTTAAAACACATCGAGAGAATGGAGATCTCAGCAATGGATTGGAGAAGTCAGTGTGACTATTCTGTGACAGCATGAAGAAAGCATCACAGCAAATGATGTGATTTATGGAAGTGATCTACATACAACCATAAAGGGAACTTCATTATTTGTACTTTTAAGTCAAATCTGCACTTAAACATAACCTTCTCCATCCATCAAGAAAACTCAAAAGCCTTCCACTGCTGATTGCTTGCCTGTTGGAGGCGAAGGAGCAAGAGGAGCACAGCCACGGCACCACACGCACTGAGCATCCCCAGCTGAGGGGCAGCAAGGGCCAACAGCTGCTGGGATGGGTCACTGCAGTCACCAACAACCTTAAAAACAAAGGTAGCCTACAGTGAAACGAGAATGATTTTCTAGCATTCATTCATCTGGTTTGCCACAGTGGAGCTCAGTGCTGTGCTTGCTTTTCCAGAGCAGCGTTCACACCACAAACAGCTCCACAGCAGAGCCCAAGGCTGCATCGCCTGAAAGAGGAAGGAAATGGCATTGGCAAAACACAAGAAAAGCCCAATAACACAGAAAACATAAGTTTTACTGAGTTTCTAAGAACGTGGTTTATTCGATGACATCCTATAAAGAAGGGAATCAAGAGCAGCACTCCAGAGCTCAACCTCATCTGTATAACAGTGTCAACCAGGGTCACATTTTCTGAAGAAATTCATAGGACCAATTCAAATTTAAGCAGGCATAGAGTCCAATGTGAACACAAGCAGACCTCTGCAGCTACAGCTCCATGACCAGAATTCCAAAGAGCCATTTAAGAACAGTCTGGAAAAGTCATGAGGTAAAGTTTCCATAATTTACATAAACAAATAGCTTTTTCCCGTGAAAATTTGTGCAACCAAAATCTAGATGCAACAGCCTTCATTCCTCCCGTTTGTTTGAGGCTATTAATTAAGCTGGGATGTTCCACGGTTTTGGGATAAACAGAGTGACATCTGGAGCATAACTTCCTCCATTTGGCTTTACTTGTAAAATGCTACGAAAGTGGTCTAAGTCAAACCATAAAAACTGTTACTATCGTTTGGAAAAACAAAAAACTTCAAGGTTCTGATGTCATCTGCCCACATCAGCCACTTCTTAAAGTTTTCTGGGCTTGCTCCTCTTTTGAACACATTCTTCCCAACTGCAGAGCTGTAAAGATGCTGCAAGTCTCCCTACCTCCAATCGATAACATTACCATTTGTTTTCCATGATATTCCTAGCACAAAGCATAGAACCATGGAATCATGAAGGTTGGAGAAGCCCTCTGAGCTCCCCCAGCCCAGCCCCAGCCCATCCCACCGTGCCCACTGAGCCATGGCCCTCAGTGCCACATCTCCACGGCTCTGGAACACCTCCAGGGACGGTGACCCCACCACTCCCTGGGCAGCTGTGCCAGCGCCTGACCATTTTTTCCAAGATGAAATTTTTCCTAAAAGCACGTGACGGTCCACTGCAAGCACTCAAAGCACTCAGCACCTCCTACACAGAACAGAATGGAAAGGCATTTCTGAAGACTGCTCTGTACCCCCTGTTCCCGCGTCATGAAATGCCACAGCTAAACGGGCAGGAGCACACAAAGTGGTAAGCATAAAGCAGTTCCTGGCCAGTCACAAGTTTTCTAACTCATTTATTAAATTGTTTATCAAATTGGACCTAAGTGCTCATCAATTTAAGGACATAAATAAAGCAAAGCACAGCTGCTTCTAGCATTTCTTGAATGTAGAAGGAGATCAGGCTGTGATAAAGTATCATTAAATTTTCCTACAGAGAATTTTAATGAGGATAATTTTTAAAAATGTCCTGGTCAGAGTGTTTACTGCGGGGAAAAATTTCAACAGTTACACGAAGAAACTCTTGTGTAAAAACAGAATTATTTATCATGCTTATCCTCCAGCAAACTAAAATTAGAAATGGTTGCTGGAAGAGAGAAGTGGTTTTTTTCCCCAGGTAAAAGAATGGGAAAGGTGCCAAATTAATCCCTGGACCTGTGCCTGGAGCAGAGGCAGAGATGGATGTGCAGGAAGCTCCAGCCCCTCCTGTGCAGGAGGCAGCGGTGCTCGCGGCTCAGGAGCAGCAACAGCCTCCTGCATCCTACAGCCAGAGCCTCAGCTCCCAACAAAGGGACTGAGGAACTCCAGAGAGAAATCCATCTTACAGACAACTGCATGAATACAGATGGACCTCCTCCAACGCATCATGTAAGCGTGGCAACAACTTAAACTCTGAAAGTTGAGCACAAAAGGACCAGCACCGACCTCTGCCCTGCTGATGTTGGTGCTACCCATGCCACTGACCTGAGCAGCATCACTGTTTTATATCCATCGCTATTTTATATCCATCGCTAGCTGATGGCCTGCCCCAGTCATTAAATGCTGTCTGTGGAGATACAATGGGTGCATCAGGTGCTGAACCATAACACTGGTTCTTGGAAGAGCACTGAAAGCAGAAGGAACAACTTGTTTATGTGACATAAAAAATAACAGTACCTTAGAAATTTATTTTTACAAAGTCTTTGCATTTACATAGTAGAATGATGCTTTCATTGTTCAAAAAATCAGAAGAAAGGCAAGTGGTAGCTCTCAGCTCCAGCAGATCTTTGCACAAGGCTTTTAGGCCAGCTGAGTAATAAGAAAGCTGCAAAACCCACCTCCAGACTCAGCAGCAGAAATAAAGGAAAGTGCAGCTTTCCACAATTGTTTTAATTGACTAAAAGTCAAGTCCTTTTGTGCCTCCTACTTAGCAGCAGCTAAAATGACAAATGGAGATGAAGATGACAAATTAATTTTTTATCGTTACAGTCAGATAGGCACATTCCTTCTCAGAAGTTTGACGCATGTTAAGGGCTGTAGGAGTTGCTGCAATAACATCAGAGACATTACTCTACCACTGAGTTTTCATTTGCCATGAAAATCCATCATTCACCAAGAGAACTGCTTTTTACCAAGCCCTTTTCTCTAAACTAATATCTTCTCGTTTTACCTGAGCTTTTCTTTAAGGAAAATATTCACATTTAAATTAACTTATGATAAAGTTCAATGAGTGTTTCTTTAATGGAAATAATTTGGGCCACTGAGCAGCATTTTAGCAGAAAACAAATCACACTGTTTGAAGAGCAACTCTGAGTGCTGCAGTGAAGGTGCAATTTAGTCCTATGACAGTGCCCAAGTCTTATCATACTTCATGAAGGCTATGAGGAACAACTTTCCTAGCTTTCATTCTGGTCTAATTGAAAGCCTACTGTGTTTATTTTAACTAAAGACTTAAATTAAATAGACACAGCAACTAGCTGGATGGGGATGAATTGGGCATCCAGCTCTAACAACCATCAGGACAAAGCACAGTGTGGGGCCATGATGCCAGGGGTGTTCTTCCCTGTGCCATCCATCCAACACGTGGTCCCTCGCTCAGCTGCTTCCTCTACGGCACCTGTGAATGCTCCCCTCTGCCTCCAGATGGGTAAAAACAGAGAGGCTGGGGTAAAGCTATTATTTACATTGACCTAGCACAGATTTATTAGCATTAGACCAGGTTTACATTTTGGTTTAGTAGCAAGAGAATGTGTTATTAGCTTCAGTTCCAGCTTTGGTTAATTTACACTTAAGCCCACGATGAAACCAAAATTCTCCAGTCAACAGAAACCACCTCTGCCTTAGGAAGTTCAATGCATTTCTACCCAAGGAAGTTAATGTTTAATAACAAAATGCAAAGCACAGTTATTAAAACTCTTTTTGTAGAGGTGCTTTTCTGTAGAAGGGCTGTCACACAAGGAGTCTGCGGCACATGAAGCTCAAGGACCACAGAGTCAGAGTGGTTTGGGTTGGAAGGGACCTTAAAGCCCATCCAGTCCCAATCACTGCCACGAGCAGGGACACCCCCCCACAGAGCTCAGGCTGCTCAGAGCCCATTCAGCCTGGCCTTGGGTACCTCCAAGGATGGGGCAAGAATAGAGCCCAGGGCCAGCAAAGAGCTTCTCTCCATCACTCTGCTATCAAAACACAGCTGACTCTCCCATGTATCATTTTTCTGCTGAAGGAGAAATTTGCCACAACCCCATCCCCTCCCTCCAATCTCAGCTCCCCACAGCCCAAAGGCAATTTCTCATCATTTCCACAATTGATGCCGAGCTGAAATGATGCAATATTGATGCATCCAGCTCCCCAGAGAGCACCCAGCCAGGGAGATGCCACTTTTCAGGTGACCCCAAGCAGCTGGAGCCCATGGAGATGGGTTGCAGGAGGCACCCAGAGGCAGTCACACATCTTCTACCACAACCCAGGAATGGGGCTTCATGCAGGCAGAGAGGGGGCTATTAGTGCAGCCCCCCTGCCCGCCTGCCATTCACTGCCTTATTGGGTAGAGGGTTGTGCAACTCCATAGCCCTGGGTAGCTTACAATACAACAGTAAAACACAATAAACTCCATAAAGCACTTTTCCTGCCTCACCTCCCAAGGCACTGTACAAATAAAATTTAAGAGATAAGGCCCATCTCAGTTTTATGAGAAGATGGTACAGTAAAACGGGGCTAAAAAAGAAGCCATGACACCAGCAATACGTCACCCTCAGTCTACACCAGGCTGCGTTTTGAAATTTCAAGTGTTTTTGTCCCCCCTTTTTCCTTTAAGCACATAACACAGAAGAAAAATTGGGAACCTGCAATAACCAGCACAAGATTTAATAAACACATGGACAGTGTGAAGCATCTGCCACATAAGAAACAGCTCCAAGCTGGCAATGTTCCCAAATGTAACAATAAATCCTTCAGCCATTGTCAGTCCACCCTCAGAGGACAGAGAGGGGCAGAGGGGGAGGCGACCAAGGTACTAACTAGAGAAAAATAGCTGTACTGAACTGATCTCTATTAAAGGGAAAATGACACGTCAAGGGCAGCAGTTGTGCAGCACCATCTGTGGCAGGGCTTTTTTCGGAATTAACCTCGTCCAGCACTGAGGCATGCACACATGGACGTCCTTGAGAGGTCTCACGCCACTGTGCAGAGCAGTAGGAAAAGTCAGACTAATGAAATTGTTAAAAGTTCACATGGAGGTTTTGATGGACTTCTTGTCCAGGAGAGTGTTTTGTAGGCGTTGTTTTGCATCAAGCTGGGCGAGAGGGGCAGGAACAACCTGGTGCTGGGGCACGAGGGACGAGCAGAGCAACACGGGGATGAGCACACTGAGCCATGCCATGGGGACAGACACAAAGCCCACCATGGGATGTCCGGGGGAGCCAGCAATGGAGAACAGCCCAGCAAGTGGAGCAGCACATGGCTTTGCAGCAGCCACCAGTGGGACATCTTGTCCCTGGCAATAGCCAGTTCTCATGGCATTGAGCAAAAATAATTATCATTGAGAAATGTACACCACTGTCAAATGGGACTCGAGTTGGATGGTGTGTCCAAGTTATTAGAGAGAATGAAGAGCTGAAGTAGAATCATCATAGAACCACAGAATGGTTTGAGTTGGAAGGGATCTCTAGAGGTCATCTAGTCCAACTTTCCTGCAATTAATAATATTGTCCTATTGGATGTGTATTATCCTACTGAAAATCAATCTTAAAGACAGTCATTAGTATATAAGAGAAAAAACGTAAGAATTGAGAGCTGTGGTCAGTGTTTCTCAGAAGCGCTGTACCAGCCTCCAACGTGGGTTACTCCTTTTCCAGTTGAACGCAGTGTTGTGTTACCCTGCAATGACACAATGCAAGAATGAAGTAGGCGCGGAAATGCTGGCCACCAGACACGAAGCCTTCTGTTTTCACCAAAATTTAGAAGTATTTTGTAACTATTGCCATCATACCTACAAGGAAATTTAAATTAAAAAAACACACAAAAAAAAAAAACAAAAAAAACCCTAAATTACAGTGAGTTTCTGTAATTAAGGGTGAAAGAACCAATGGTTCCTTTCCATCAGAGGGTAAGGGACTCTGCTCAGCTCTCAGATGCCCCTCCCCAGGAGGTCCATCTGCCATGGTTCCCTGTCCATTACACCGTTCACCATGATGTTGCTTATGCCCATGCCTTTCCTCACACAGCCTCTAAAGCAGGTTGCACTATTTCATATTCAGGTGCGCACAAAAGCAAGTTTTGTTAATCAAAGCTCTAATTCAAGACTGTAATGACTTTGACATAACGCTAATAAGATATACGTAGGTTAATGAAACTCTGCCCATATAGATCATTGTCAGATCGATACCAGCACTTTGATCAGCAGCTCTCACTGCCTGCTAGAAGGCATGGATTTAGGATAAATATACCTTGCCTTCCAAACTCTGTGCGAGAAGGTTGAAGCAGAGCTAGCAGAAACCAGACTGGATTTCAAAGCACTTTTTTCCCCACAAATTATGGCATAAAGCACTGAAATGGGAACAAAGAAATCAGCAGCAGAGCAGTAGGCTTGCATCGTGCCCACAGGTTGTGATTTATATTGCAGCTTCGCATGTACATTCCTTAGAAATGTGTGAATACAACTTAGTTTTGCAGTGCAATACTGAGTAAGAAAAAAATCAAGCACATTATCAAAGCTGCAATGCATGTTGGTATTGCACCACTGAGAGCAATTTAAAGGTTGATATTTATTTCCCTCACTATATAAATTACATCTGGGGAGTAAAAGAAACAATAGGAGGCATTGCAATAAAATAACATTTTGTTCTGACTCCTTTATTACCTTTAGAGGTGAATAAAAGCAGAGAACCATATTTTATTTTCTGTGTTATAATACAGCTTTCTGCATTGCAAGCAGTTCTGAAATATCTCAGTGAGTACATGCACCCAAAAGCTACCCCCCCAGCGATATTCCTCTTAATGGCACACAATTTCCCTGTTCCTCTCCATAGCTGCAGGTCAGTGGATGTGCACACAGGTGGCTGGGATGGAGAACCCATCCCCATGAGCATGGTGCACGGGTTCTCCAGTCTGGGTGAGGGATCTGCTCCAGCTGTGACAGGCACACAGCCCTCACTGCTTTTCAAACTACATTTAACAACACTATGCCCATCAGGCATTTCTCCCTCCAAAATTATCTCACTGCAAATGCTCCCCACATTCCACTTTTTAAATAGTGAACATTTAGAGTTAGGTCTAACCAATGGCTTCCCTGGGCTGCATTGAGTGAAGAGGAATTGTCTTGGGCCACATGAACTATATTACGTAGTTCATGTGTATACATAATACAACTTTTTCATATATTTTTATATAAACATTAAAAAAAAAAGGAAGGATTCTTCACACACACAATGTTAAGAATCTGCAAAATAGAGTGAGGAGGGGGCTTCATCTCTGTTCCCAGCAAACAGCCCTGGTCTTCCTCACCCCTGTAGGTAACCTCCCTGCTGCAATACTGCACCTTCCACAAATTCCACAAACAGGAGCATGGGAGACCTGGGTGACATGAACGTGAGCATGCAAGCCAGCACATTCAGACGAGGCTGTGCCCATTAGGCTGTTTGCAGCCTTAAATCCCTGCTGAGTTCAGCCCAGCCATGACATGGTGGCTACAGGACCCCAGCAAGCACCCCACAGGCACTGAGCAGTCCCAGTTCCCATACGGGCACCCCAAGGTCTTCCTCCTTTAGGAAAAGGGGAAATGGTTTCAAACTAAAAGAGGGGGGATTTAGATTGGATATAAGGAGAAAGGTTACACAAGCGTGGTGCAGCACCGCACAGTGCCCAGAGAGGTGGTGATGCCCCATCCCTGGAGAAACCCAAGGTTGGGCTGGGTGGCTCTGAGCACCCTGCTGGAGCTGTGGGTGTCCCTGTGCACTGCAGGCAGTGGGATCAGATGGCCTTTAGAAGTCCCTTCCAACTCAAACCATTCTATGATTCTTTCCCAACTTCACATATGACATGGAAGCCCAACTCAGCCCATTGCCAACGTTCCCTGCAGTGGCACACGGCCAACAGCTCATTGTCCCTACAGCTGCTGACTGGGAGCACTCTGGCCCTGCACTGTGCACACGATGGGTGGTGCCATGCAGAGCATCCCCCGAATGCAGACCCCAAAAGGAGGAGTGGGACTGAGAGGACTCGCAGCTTAATCTCATTTCCAACTGAAGATCTTGATTAGGGTGATTAATTGTACTTTCAGCTTGAGATATCACTTCTCTCTACAGCAGAGGCATTGGGGAAGGTTTTGTTATTAAAGACTGTTCAGGAAAACCTGCTTATCCTGTGTTATCTCAGCCCAGTCCATTAGCATATATGTATTAAGGAGAAAACAAAATTACAGAAAAGCCCGTGAAGTTTCCTTGAAGTCCTTTCCTACAAGGACACTTGGATGTAGGAAAACTTGTTGTTTTGGAAGGACTCTGAGAGGAATATTTTATCCTGCTGTTAACAGAACAGAAGATGCTGCTGAAAGGCATAGTGGGGCAGGTCCTGCTCCCTCTCTGTCAGTCACAGATAAATCGCTATTATTTCTTCATCCCTCCTCGAGTGCTTCTTCAGATTTGAGTCATTTGAGCTACTAAAGAATTTTTGAGCCATTAAAGAATTTCAGATAAATTCCTAATGCCCTGAAATTCCTTTCCACTGGGCTTGAGAGAGTCTGTTCTCTTCTCCTTCCCTCCCCTCTGCCTCCTAACACACCCAGGTGCCCAGGGTTAGAAGCAAAAAATGAGTAAGATGATGCTGTTGGAGAGGTTTTGATCATTACGCCCAATTAGCCAGCAAGGACCAGCTGAACGTTGGCTGATCTGATGGAACCAGCCCTGGCAATGCCCTTTCTCATGTCCCAGCATGAGGATGGTGAAATTCATCCCATGTCAGGATAGCATTGCTACACCCAAATTGTGTTTCAGAGGCAGAAGACTGCAGATTAAAGCAGGATTTTGGCAGCACCCAGCCCAAGCAGAGACTGATTTACAGCTGTGAAAAAGAGCCGATGGGACTGTAGCCAGCTCCCTGGTGGCCAAGCTGGGGTCACGCTCCTGATCCCAGCTGTGATGCTTAGGCACCACACAGCATACCGAGCCAAAACAAGACAAAGTCCACCACATCCAATCACTACATAAGCAAGCTCTGTCTATACAAGAAGGGCCACATAAAACCTGATCCAGGCTCTGCATCTCCTCCAAGCAGCAGAGGCATTCACTACCCAGATGGGGAAAGGCAGGGTCCTCACAACTCCAGCTCTGGTCACCTGCTCTTTTCTTTATTCCTTCTTCCCCTGCATCTGCAAATCCCTCTGCTGTGCGTTTTGCCACCCACGGAGATGGCAACAGAGAGTAATCTGAGCACCACAAAAGCTGCAACCCATTGTAATTCACCCAAAACCATTACCCATTATAATTCATCCACCCACAACAAATGCTAAAGAGAGGGGGTAAAAAAAACAAGCTGTGAAGGTGCACAGGGAGAACACCTGCCAGGACAGCAGTCAGAACCACGGCGCATTTGGAGGTCTGTGCCTGCTGGACCCAGGGCTGAGCATTGCTGCTGTGCAGCAACGATGAGCACAGCCGGCAGAGGCCATCGACCAGCGCTCCCACGCAATCGATGGCACTGGTTAATGACTTTGGGCCCTTTTTCAAGGGGGAATTTCATTAATGGTCGGTATGCTATGACTCCAAACAGCGCAGCTGTAAGGTGGAGCACAGAGCCAGCAGCAGTGTTTGATGGCCCTAATTACAAAGATAGCTCCCACCACCAGCATGACAAAGGAAAGCAGAATCCCAACCACCTGCAGCTCCACCGGGACAAAGTGCTGGAACACTGCTGGGGTCACAGTGCCAGCCCCGGGCACAGCATCCCCCACCAGCACAGCTTGGGAGAAGCAGTGAGGAAGGGGATGAGATGGCACTGAGTCAATACAGCAATACAGCCCTTGGGTGTGGAAGGGGAGCTGAGGGAAGGGAGCACCAGCCTGCAGAACAGCACCTGGAAATCAGTGGGATGGACAGAAGGGAAAGGACAGGCTTCGGGCCAGGGAGCACCGCCAGCTGTAGGTGATTTAACATACAACTGCAGATGTGAGAGCAACATCTCTGAATATGTTCTATTACACCCTTTTGTGAAAGGGTGCTAATGCTTACCATCAGTAAGGTACCACAAAGACTGCAAAGATGCCATTAGAGCAAACGAGCCTGAGCAAGGCTTGCAACAGCCCAGATAACACGACAAGCACCCACACTGCACATACGGAAGGCAGAGGTGAGGATGACCCACCACCCAGGGTGAGGTTGGACCATGCCACACAGCCACCAGCACGTGGTGGGACCCTGCGCTTCTCAGTGCGCCCAATGCCAGTGCTTCTCCTTCCCTCTTGTTATGCATTTTGCCTCACTTGCCTTAAATTTCAGCGTCAAGGACAGTGATCACCACATAACACCAGGGAAACTGTTGTTTTTATGGTTGCATATCCCAGAATATTAATTTTATAAATTACCATTCTTATTTCAGCCAAATAGACATTTTACTTAGGGAAATGAAGATCCATAAACCCATCAGTATACACTATTTTATTCAGAGCCTCTGGAAATTATTATTTTCCTCATATTTTCATTTTAGAGACCACACTGCCATTTATTCATAGGTCTCCCATAGCAAAATCTTATTTGACAAGTTGTCCGTCAAAGTGTTTTCATCTGCAGCGAGGTGAGTCACGCAGCAACCAAAGATCCTGACACGTATGCGTTTGTTTCTTGGTCTTGTCAACTAGCAGGCAGCTCATTTGATGGTCTGTAAAAGTTTCTTCTCAGGAAGGCAAATATTTTTCCAGATTGCTTGAAAGAAAAAAGTTTTTAAATCAAGACTAGCATGAAAATGTTTTCTTGCTCCTTTCCACCATTGCTCTATTTTTATGATTTTATTCACTAGAAGTTACTAGGTGCCAATGTAAGTGACTAAACTGAATGCTCACTGACACATCCCTGGGTAATTTGTTCTGTGAAGGGGAGGGAAGGGAAAAAAAAAACACTTTTACATCAGTTGAATATACTGACAACCATCAGTTTTCTTAACCTGGACTGGGGAAAGTCTGGGTGGGATCATATTATGAAGATGACCCATTGCAGCCTCATTCACCAAAACATCATCCAATAGCCCTTAAAAACACTGATCAAATACAAAGATGAAAAGCATAAAATCAAGTGACTTATCTGAGATTAAAAGTATAAAAAGAAAGCCAAAGAGCCTTACATGGATAGCAAGGAGTCTCCCCACTTTGCTGAGCATAGGTATAGGTGTGTTAGTGACGCACACATTAACATGTATAGCCTGGTTGTGAAGTGTGGGATGCTGAGAGCTGGTTCTCATCCTACTTCTTGCATCATCTTCATGACAGAGGAAAACACAATGCGCACACACACCTGAAACATTATTCAGAAAGCTGTGGATATCAAATGCTAGACTGTAAAGGCTTAAGCAGAAGGTAGTTTCTTGTTATTGATCTAAAGTTCTCAGTGTGGGTTCAGTCCCCAAAGGTTTGATTATGTTTATTACACACAGAACTGCCTTGAAGCCAGTGACTACACCTGCACTGGCTTCAGAAAATATAAATAACAGATATATGCGAAAGCCACCATCCTGAAAGGATTCCATTTCTG
Organism: Penelope pileata; assembly: GCA_013396635.1. Classification (NCBI taxonomy): domain Eukaryota; kingdom Metazoa; phylum Chordata; class Aves; order Galliformes; family Cracidae; genus Penelope; species Penelope pileata. Next base: position 363,018 of record WBMW01003691.1, on the reverse strand, counting down.
CATCTAGGCTGCCTTATTATTCACTTCTGTGCGTTCTGGAAAGAACTTCAAGAAACAAAGAATGGTGGGATCAGCTTTGCAGACAGGGATTTTCCATTGGAAAGCAGCAAAGCTTTGTGTGTATCACAGACTGTCAATTTAGTTGAAGGCATTATTAAAGAAGTCACAAAACGGCTTTCTACAGCCTCCAAGAGGCTGGTGCTAACTGGGCTTGCGGTATTTCTGGTCTTATCGGACAGACGAGCAGCAGCAGGGGAAGATCATTCAAAGCACTCATTTCTAATCAGTTCCATGAGACTCGTTTGCAGAAGAAATTTTCTCTTTTGGTAACCATGTGAAATGTCACATCCTTCAAGGCAGTCTTATCAGAATAAAAACAGCAAATAAAATACCAAACTCTGACATCGCAGAAGTCCACTGCGATGAAAGCTGCATTTCATTATTTCACACCTGAAGGCAACTCTACATCCAGACCATTAATTATAATCAGCTGCAGACAAAAAGTAGTGTAGTCCATGGGGAAGGTGTCACGGAACACACGGATGTGATCCCAGATCTCAGTATCCAGGTCTGGGGTACAAATGTCCCGAAGATCACGTTTAAGAGTTCTGCCATGCTGAAGCAAAGGTATAGGCATTTTAGATTCCATCCATAAATGCAATACAACTGGTGTAAGAAAGCTGTTCAAAAGATAAAGGATTTAAAAGAAGCATTTGGGAAAAGGTCACATTGACAACAGGCTCCTTGGCACAATAGGGGCATAGAGAAAGAAGGGTAGACAGACAGCGACCACTAGATCAGCCCACAAGCAATAGAGAAAGGCAGGTCCAGAAGGAAGGAGCCCTGGTCCTGACGATAGGGGTTCAGAGAGCTCCCATGTAACTCAGCTTCCCAAATCCCACACAGCATTCCTGCCTCTCACACCCAATCACTCCAATGCAATTAGACTGACAGAATGGTTTATTCTGGAGCCAAGAAGGATGTAGAAGCTATTGAAAGCTAAAAAAACAGCTTAACGTTGAGAACATTGTCTTAGCAGCCCAAAGAGCATGAAATGCTCCCTAAGCAAGTATCCATCAAGCTGTGGGGAAAATGAAAAAACTCTGTAGTTCAGTGGATTGTATCTTCTAACATTCAAGACAACAATTTTGCTTTTATTTCCTATTACAAAAAACAACCTACAACGGAATAGCGTCTTGAAACAAGCAACTGCCGTGGCATCACTGCATCTGTTCAATGAGGTTATCTCCTGAAACACAGAACTAAGGAACTTTGCATTCTGGATCCAAACAGAGCTTCCCTAGCTGATTCTATACTGTAAAAACCTGTCCTGTCTGCAGCTGACAAACTTCACCCCCATCTTCAGCAGAGTTGTGACAATGGAATCCATCATGTTTTGTGGAAGTGAAGGGTAACTTGCAAAAGGAAAAACCCTGAAGAAACTTTATTGGCCTTTGCTGTCCTTATATACGGAAAAATTCAAGCCAAATGCTGAAATCTCTCTTTTTGTTTAAATTGTTTCCCATAAGCTTACAGAAGGCTCCTGGGCTCACAATGCTTACAAAGATAGAGACAGCATCCTTGCATATAGAGTTTTGCTGATCGTTGTCTTATCCACCAAGACAACAACCCAACGAGGTGTCTTCATTCCTTTAACAAGAGTTGATCCCATATTTCCAAAAAAATTTCCTGCATAGAAGAAAGTTTCTCAGCTCACGGCTTCATTACAGAAGAGCCAACCAAGGCAGCCCTGTGCAGTTCTCATGTCTCACACTCATCCATTAGCTTCTGTTAAACAGTCTACTGCTGTTTGTCCATTTCCATAAAAACACAAGCAGGTTTTCACCCCAAACCTTTGGCAGCACACTCGGGACAGCAGGGTGTTCTATTGCTTTGGCACGGCCAGGTTATGCCAGATTGCTCTTCCTTCTCAGTGTTCACCAAAACCCAATGTTATGACTTTTTCTCATGCTTTGTAGAACTGAACATTTTCCAGTTTTTATTACAGCTATGACGTGTTCAGAGCAGAGAGCCCTGTGCACCCCTAGAGCAGCTTGCCAAAGACTCGCGCTGTCTTAAAGCTGCCTTGTTCATTATAACAAAAGCAAATTTCTCAGAACGTTTTCTCTTATAAAGCCTTCGAATACACGTTCTCCCCTCAAGCCTCAACCTAATTAATATAAAATACAATTAATTGATAGCACCAGCTTTAGTACATTCTTAATTACAACTGAAACCATAACGAGTCCATCCATTTTGTGCAGAATTGTGTTAATGCATGAAGCTTATCCATGTCCTGGTGCTGCCAGCGGGCACCCATCCACACTGCTCTGCCCGCAGCCCGGGGAAATGCCCATCACCACGTTCAGAACAGCAGAAGTCACAGCAGTGCACGTTTTATACTCAGCAAGCCATGGGAGCATCATCTCCCTTAAGCCCCCATAATGCTGCTATCATTACGAGACGTCGGAGGGAGTAAAGCCAGGCCGCACCCTACGCTCTTCAGAGTTATTGCTCCATTCAGAGGGAACAAATACCTTATTCAGCTACATCTTATGGACACTGAGTGGAAAACAACACGCTTTACTGCCTAGTTAATGCTGAAAGCAGGGACTTATCTGCCTGCTTGGCTCAGCCACGCCTGGCTCTTCTCGCCTTATCGCCGGGACAGCCGAGCGAGTGCCATCACCCAGCACACACTGCTGATAAACCGCATCCTGCGCGCCCTGCTCAGATGAGTTCTCTGGATTTCAGAGCAAGTTTTGACCGAGTAAGGCAGTTGGATCCCAGCTAACACAGAGCTATAAACCGTACAATGCTGTTCTCTGGTTCCAGGGGTTTTCCAGTAATTAAGACACAGAAGGCACACACAGCCTGCAGCTGATTTACAAGGACTGTGACATCTCCACCAGTGGAAGACAAGTTCCTCATTAAGAGATCCATCAGTTAAAGCCTCACACCAGCAGTCCCAGTGATGATTTACCGGAGGCACCCACAGATGCTGCAGCATCACAAGCCCAGGGTGGGACCTGCTGCCCAGGGCAGCCCACCAGCACAATGCCACCAGCACGATGCTTTAGGAATACCTCCTTCCCAGATCAAAACAAATCACAGAAAGCGGGGCAGATGTGCCCAAAACATTGCAAGGAACAACGGCTCTGTCTGAAGGTCTCTTAGCACCTTTTGCCTATCAGATATGTGCAGCTCGCAGAGGCACAGCCATTGCTCACAGGCACACATCTGCATTTGCAGCACAGACTCAATTAGTGAGGAAGCTGACACATGCCTCGATTACACTTCCCATTACCACTGCTGCTCAGAGGCTGCGATTTCCCCTTCTCCTTTCCAGCAGCACCAAGAGGGACGTTTCACCAACCTGCAGGGGTGAGTCATGACATGTTTTGATTACCCAGGAGCAGTCCCCGAAGCAGTTTGCTCAGACCTCTCCCACACTCAGAAGCTACAGCAGCTGAGCCTCCACGAGAAGCTGCTCAGCAAGGGTGGGTGAAGTCAGAAATGCAGGTCACCACTTCTACTCCTGAGCCACGCTTTGGAGAAGTAATAGCCAGTTTCTGGAGGATATGGTAGCACAGCAGAGCTTTAGGCCAAAGTAATCATTTTAAGGTCTCTTATTTTGCAATACTTACACATATATTAAGGCACAAATTCAGAGGCTCGCCTGCTCTAACACAAAAAGCAATGTTTGCACAGCAGTTACTCAGCTCATCACCTGACACCGCAGGGAACAACTGGGTTTCTTGTGAGTGCCCCTGCATGCAGTTCCCCCAGAGACCACACAGCTGTGTGGCAGAGGGGTGGGCTTTGCCCAGTGACTTGCTGCAGATCCCCACTAACCAAGACCATGCTTTGCTTTCCTACAAAGCCCTCCAGCCACAGCCATCTCTCTGCTACTCCCACAGCAACTCATGGAAACTTGAATTCTTCACTAGGAAATAGATCCTGCTGCACATCTTGAAAAGGACTTAAATCGTGATGCTTAACTTTCCCTAGAGTGCAGCAGGAAAGATGGGCCCCACAGCACCCCATCTACCATGCAACCATCAGCTGCAAGCCCTGAGCTTTCCTTGGCAGCACTGCACAAGGGAGATTTCTAAAATCCAGAGCTTCCTCTTGCTTGTGATCAGCTCTGCCAAAGACAGGCTGCACCTTCTGAAGCAAAAGGGTCAAAAGAAGAAAGCACAGGGCAGCTGCTGGTATTCATTCCAAGGTGGTGATCAGGATTTGGGGAGGTGTTCATGAAGTGAGGCCAATATTCTGGTCATGCGCTACATCCAAACAGCACCAGATATACCTCTGTTAAAACTAGTGAAAATACACGCATCATTTTCTTGCAGAAGGGCTTATTGGTAGAATGTTGGTTTAAAAAAAGTAATCAAGTAGTGTTGAAAACAAAGATTTAGATAAAAATAACATTTTCATGATGCTTTCAGCAGTTTAAGAATTTGCACTTCAGCTTACAGTAATTCTTCCAAAACTACTATACAGATGGTAGGTTTCCCTGTTTAAAAATCAAGGGCATGATGTTTTATTTTCTCTGAATGTTTTTGTTTTGAATGCTTCAAGAGTTGGGTTGCTAGACTGAAGCAGAGCACTCACCCAAGCGCCAGGACAAGTGCTCGGGCACAGCAGGCTTTGCTGTTGCCTCCCACATCCTGATAAGTTCCTCTCTGTTGCCAACAAAGTCCTAATTCATTTAGCATCGATGCTAAGAAACGATTGCTCCCAACAGCACAGCCTCAGGTCTAATAATTCCCAGCAGGAAAAGTTAATTGAACAGCCCTCTGGCTCAGACAACATTTGATTTTCTTTTTCTAAACCCCATCAGTACCTGCAGGTGGTTTGGCCACTTTCTGGGAACAACAAAAGGGAGAAGTGCTTCCATCTCAGGTAGGTCCGTTATCCCTGATGAAGAACAATTTGTAGAATGGCAAGCTTCTTGCACAAGGGGAAGTAAGAAAGAACATGATAATGAAAATCTGGTAACCTCTAAGCTGCTCAACCAGGCAGTCACTGGTCAAAGAAACGGGCTTGCAAAAAGCAAAAGGAAGAGAGCAGTGAAAAAATAATTGCATCTGGAAACTAATGAAGGCAAGAAAAAAAATTCACTGTGTGGAAGTCATATTGATCTCATTAACTTATGAGAAATTTGTTATTCTTACTGTATCTTTTATTTTTCAGCCTGATGCTCTTTGATCCATATGTCAGAGATGTCCATGGTGAGCTAGGAGCAAGGCAGCGGCTTCAGAGGCAAAAAATCTAATACAATGCATCATGCCAAGCTTGATTCTTGCACACAACAGTGTATTGGATGATTTCCTTACAGAGCAACATAATGTTGTTTGGAGGATGATAGGATGTAGGTGATTATTAGTCCTGATGGCTAGCAAACAATCTGGATCACTATGCTGAGAAAGTTCAGTTTCAGTAGAAGTGAAGAAACACAGGGCTTCCCTATACACAAGCAGGAGAAACTGTTCAACTGGGGATGTTACAAAAGTTCAGAGTGGAAAAGCCCTTCTTCCCCAGAGGGATCACCTCAGGGCCAATGGTTCACATTCTCCCATACCTCTCCCCCTGGCTTGGTTTGCAGGTTTGGATCACTTGGGTCCTAACCATAAAAACAAACTAAAATCCCCTTAATTTTTGGAGACGATGGATAGTCAAGATAGCCTTTGCGATGAGACTCTTACCTACAGAGTAAACAGCAGAAGGTGAAAAAGGTACTTTGAGAATCTAGCAGAGCAGACACCACAGAGATGAGATTTCTCCCCACCCCTGCAGGCACCATCCCAGCTAGGGCACAGCATCACCCAGCACGGCACATCCTCGGGCAGGAGCTCCCTTTGCATCCCAGGTACCGGAGAGCCAAAGGGCACAAGCCTATACACAAAGACCCGTGCTCTGCTGGGGACCGGAGGGCTTATTTTAAGTATTTAGACTGCTCGTCTCTCCATACTCAGCTCAAAATGAAAAATGCATGACTTATTCTTGGTATTTATTTTTCATCTACAAGTATCTCCTGTTTTGTCATAAAATAAATTCCACTTTAGAATCACATACATTCCCCTGAAGATGCAAGGCCTTAAAATGTATGAGACTAGAAATGATTTTTTTCCTGGGGAAAAAAAGCAGAAAACCGCTCAAGAATTTGATTAACTTCTGAAACTTACTTTTATTGGAGATGATCAAACATAAAACTGAAAAGATTCAAACAAATGCATATAGTCTTAGAATGGCTGCACGAAGGATGCAATACATCACTCTAATTTTTGTAATGCACACATACGGTGCCAAAGCAGGCTTACGTAAATGCCTTGTTTCTGTTCATTTCCGAGTGTTGAGAGGCGTTCTGTGCCAGCCTACATGACTCAAACCCACAGGGCTGCAGTGCTCCTTGGCCAGGCTTGCTCCCACCCAAGTCTCATTCCTCACAACTAAAGCCTCGGAGGAAAGCAGCTCTGCAGCATGTCTGTGTCAACCAAGCAAGCTCTAATAAAAACCCACTTCAGCCAGGATATTTTCTGCTGGCTCTGATCTAACATCAAAACAACAGGCTGTTCTTGTCCTCATTTACCTCTTCCTTTGATTCAGATCTGATTTTATTGCTCACGAGAAGTGCCAAATGGATTCCTGAGAAGATGCAAGCGTGCTGCCTGGTCCAGGAACAGAAACATGTAGAGGGAATTGAGAAATACAGCTTCTTCCAAGTTTTTAAGATTAAGAAGGCTACATTCGGTACACAAAAAAAATTGTTTCCATGGTTCATTTATGCCTGGGCTCCTCCAGGTGTAAGAGCATAGCAGACACAGTGAAGACTAGTTCAGTTAAAACCAAGCAACCCACAGCTTTTGATAACACAAAACTTGGGTTATTATAAGAGCACAAAGCAGCAGTTTTTCCTCATCTAGTAGCACCTTCCTTACAGCTCTTAACATCCAAGGTTTCAGAGGAATCCTAAAGGAATCACATGCAAAGTTACACCGGTTTTTGGCTAAGCCTGTTTCTCCAGAAAACCCAAAGTCAAATTACGTCATGAAGTCAGTAGAGCATATGTGTCAGGATGAGTTTATACAGGCATGAGTTTACTTCCCATCACTTGTGCTCCATCCCAGAAGTGTCAGAAGAGCAGCCTCACTTCCCACGCCTACACCCCGACCTTTCCCATGGGTTGCCATGCTCCAGTTGGAGACCATCTCACCCAGACCAAGAGGACACATCCAAGAGCTGCACTGCTGCTGAGCAGAGCACAGGAAAGAAGTCCCTAGAGAGACCGATGACAAGATTTCCTTGATGATGAGTTCATAACTCACCTACAGGATCTCTCCCAACATTTTGCTGCCCACAGCACAGGCAGTCCCAAGCACAGAGCACGAATTTGGGCTCCCTGAGCAGACATCTGTTAGATGTTTGCCAGCTTCACTGCCTTCCCCCTCCAGTTTTGAGCAGACAGTTTAAAGTAGGCAACAAAGCTTCTGGGAACATTCTTATGATTTAGGCTTTCCTGGAAGCCTGATGTGGCTTACATGTGCTCATTAAAATTTAAAATTAAGACACACTTGCTCCCCACACCAAGCAGGTAGATTAAGCTCTGTCCCCTCAGTCACTGATACCACTAAGGCTCAGAGCATCCATCTAAAACCACTTTGTGAATCATCTTGTCCCCAGGGGACAGGGGAAGCAACCATTCTGCTATTTTCTGCTTTTTTACCATTCTGCCATTGCCACCTGCTGTGCAATTCATTATGCTCCATTTCCTCTAGCTGGGCTGTCACAGCGAAGGGTGGGGAAGTTACTTTGTTCAGGTATGTGACATATTTACATCCCATTCTACAGTGATGGCCAGCTTCTTTATGAAACTTTATTAATTTAGCACAAGAGCTACCAGCCACACGGCCAAAAGGACAACAAGCTTTACGGTGGCTGTAACTACTCTCCCTCCATCTCATTCTAAAACAGCGACCTCTTGGCTCCATACTTTTAAAGTCACAAAGCAGGAGACATGTTGACCAACACAGCTATGGATTCAAGCATGTTCTTCTATGTTAAAACCATGGACTGGTCACATCATTCAGACACTATGTTTCTCCGGCCAATGGCCCCTGCAGCCATGGAGGTAATTTCCCCCTTTCTGGGGTTGCAGGACCTCCTGCTGCAATGGAGAAGAGCTTCAGGGCTGCACTGACTTCCCTTCATCTCCAGCTCTGGTGATGGATCTGATGCCTGAAGCCCAATTTTCTTCTTTTTCAAACTTCTATCAAAACAAACCCCAGGAAGCCTGTCACTTTCTTTATAACCTGAGAAGAATTATTACAGCAGCTGCTAACAGTATCCACGTCCCAGAATAGTTCCTCAGAACTACACATCCATCTTTACAAGAGGGCCCTAATGATTTTTTCCCTCCCTCCAAGCACATATTAGCCTTATACAGATTCAGAAGCATATGTTCTGTAATAATAGCTGCCAACAAAACAACCCCAGCTCACCACACTTCGTACTGCTAAGAACTAAGACTGCAGTGGCAGTTTCCAGGGTGACATTGAGATGAGCCCACCTGTGCTAGCTCAGGTGCCCCCACCATGGCTCAGTTAGCTGGAACAGCCCACATGGCCAGGGCCATGCAGAGGCAGTCCCAGCACTGGCACTGGATTTCAGATAAACATGAACTGCCATTGCTTTTCCATCATTAACTGAGCCCCTGAAAGGGGGGAGATGGCCCCTCCCCACGCTTTGGCATCCAGGAGTTGCTGAGAACATCCACATATCTCCTCGGGAAATACATCTTTGCTGATGTTATAATGGCACTCAACTCCCAGACTCCAAAGAGCAGATGACAGTAAAGCAAGGCAAGAGCTAGATGAACAAGAAAAGCAATTTCTAAAGCCTTGTTGTTGACACATGCCTGGTATCCAAACTGCTCCCCACCTCCCTCTGCCCGCACCACTGAGAGCCGTGCAGGGAACACCAGAGCCTTAACATCGCTGTTACCACTGCCTGAGCAGCCACCTCCATGCAGCAGTCAGCATTGCTGACCACACATTTCCTAGGCAGGAACTGGGTAACCTGCAGGATAGCAGAGCCCTGCCATTGCTCATCCTTCCTGGCGCTTCAGGTCCTGTCTTTCCTGGCTAAGCAGAGGGAGAAGAGCTCGGACCAACCCTGGCACTCAGCAGGCTGAAGGCAAAGCCCAGTGGTTGGCAGTTCTGTAAATTCACTTAGGACATAATTAAGGGTATGAGCTACACTGGAAGTGTAAACCAACTGTAGCTGAAAAATTTGACTTTCATGTCTTAGAACAATTTAGCTCCCAGCAGGTGACAGCTGATGCTCAGAATCAAAGCAGGCGAAAGCAGAGGCTTCGTTGCCCACGTACCAAACTGACAGGGAAACGACTACTTACATCAAACTTCTACATATTTACCCTACCTTGTAGAAAGCCAGACCTGAGATTTGACATCCTGTTTGTTACAGATAATGAAAAACTTCTCATGAAGCGATGTGTTTCTCAGGCAGTTAGCTCCTCCTCCTGCCTGCAGCCAAGCAGCCACCGCTGATACGTATGGGACTAAATGAAGCAGCACGGTGCAAAACCCCCGAGGCTGACTGGAAGCTGTTGCTGATATGGAGGACTGGATATATTTTGCACAATTCCAATATTTCTGCTGTCCTCTGTGACCTAAAGTTAGCTGAACAAAAAATGTCTTTCCTCTCCTCTCACTTCTCTTACAGCTGCTGTGAGCACATAAAGGTCACTTACAACTGTGTTTTAGAAATAACTCTGCTCCCCAGCCTTCCCTCCACTTGCCACATGCCTGACGGATTTTGTATTTTCCCTCTGCTCTGTGCAGAGTCCTTCAGCACAGCAGCCCCTGGGTTCAGGCTCAGCCCTGCCCCAGGGGATGCAGTGAGCTCCGCTGGCTCTGACGGAGCTCTGGAGGAGCCAACGTGCCCACCTCGCTGAGCCTCCAGCCAGCGAGCACAGAGCCCTCTTTGGGGGTTACTGAGATACCTTGGGCAACGCCAGTGAGATCAGTGCTGCTCTTGCTACAGGTAAGACATTTGCAGAGATCCATGTGCTTTGATGAGAATGTTCCTGACATCTGGGCTCCTGACAAGCCCTGTTCTAAGGAAACTCAGCAAGAATGATGGTTATGGATGCATTTCCTTTTCAAGTCACCTAGAAGACCTCACTTTCCTCCATGCAGGCAAGAGGAGATCTTTAAGCTGAAGCAGCTGCAGTGAAATCACATCGCTGTCATTCAGCCAGACCCACATTCACCCTTTACCCCATGAAGCACTCCTACAGCGTCTCCAACACACACTGAACTGCTCATGCCACCTACCCCTCCATCCATCCCTCAGTTCTTGCTGTAGAAATACAGTTGCTTTCTTACCCACACAAAGATAAGTGCCAGGAGTTTATTTTCTGTGGGAGATTCAGGAAAATAACATTGAGAAGTGATTTCTGTGCCACAGGAACTAAACTAGTACACATTTTCAGCAATTTGAAAAAAAAAAAATCTAATTTAATGACTAAAAGAAGAACTAGGAAGTTTTCCATCACTGCCTCAACTCATAACTCCAGGGGAACAGCTTAGCCTCGCTTTGTCCCAGTTTTCCCCTGAGCACAAAGGGAATGGCCATCTGCCATAGGGATGAGCATACCTCAAGGGTACATCAACTTATACAGACATCACGCTGAAGTGGCTCAGATGGCAGCAATAACTTTTCCTTGGAGAACGAGAACTATAGAAATTAGTGATTTGGATGGAGCAGAACACAACAGCAGCAGTTAACCACTTGTGCCCCACAACAGCCCATCCAGAAGAACTTTCCCTAGCCTGGGAGATGTGGCTGTGAGATCAGCCCTGCTGTTTGGCACCACTCTGCAACCTTCTCACAACTGCAAGCACTGCCATTGCACACCCCTGCACAGTTCCATGCCTGTCATCTCAGCAGCCACAAGCTGGAAGTCACAAGTTTATCCTGGAGACTCCAAGAGCTACCTGCCTTTTAGAAGCCTTGCAGATTTTAAACAATTTCCAGCAAGACCATTACAAGCAGTACCTTTCAGAAGGGAATCTGTCAGTAAACGTGAGCTGCATAATGCTGTTTCTGGACAGCGAGGAGCATCACAAATTGGTCTGAACACAGATTTAAGATGGGGAGATAACACAAACTCCCCAACCACAACCACACCCAGCAGTCAGCTCAGAGTTGCCCTTTGTCTGCCTATCCCCAACACAAGTGCCCAGTTGCACCCTGTAAGCTCAGAGCAGAGGTATTGGGCACAGCCAGAGGGGTTTGCTGCAGCAGGCAGGGGTCACGCACAGCAGCTGAGTATACTACAGAGAGACCAGCTAGTTCTACGGACAATAATGAAGCATGCATAAATGCATGCTAAAATTTGATCAGTCACATCTCATGTTTCAGCATGACAACTCATTGCCACAAGGATGAGAAATGAAATTCTAATCCTAATTTGCTGGTTAATTGGTCATGGCTGGAGGTGGCCACATACCTACAATGGACAATGATCTGACTGCTGCTCCTGCCCTAAGCTATTGTGTCAGAAACCAGCAAGTTCTCAGGTGTTTCTGTTCATTGCACATAGAAAGTTCTATACAGATTGGAGAACTTCTGAGAAGCATGAATAGCATTTATTGTGCCAGGTGGCCTCATGCAGTGAAGTCATGCCAAGGTCCTGACCCACGCACCAAGATACATGGGGCAGAACATGGCGTACTGTGACCACTTGTGTTAGGCCAAGGGGCAAGAGAGACAGCCCCCATGAAGCACACCCCTTTGGCCTGTCCTGGGGGACAGCACCAGTCCTCCTGCTCTAGGGATAAGCACGGATCAAATGCAGTCAGCTACCAGATGATGGTGACACAGGCATGTAAGCTCCCCACCACTCACTTATATTTCCTAGCACTCACACTGACTCACACCTCAGCCAGAGGAAGGAGGTGCTGCTCCACCAGCTCCATCTGGACACTGCTCCGGGCACCCTGCTCTAGGCAGACCTGCTCAAGCAGCATGCCCCCAGAGCTTCCTGCCAGCCTCTGCCATTCTGTGATGGAGTAGAACTGCATCACATGAAGATTCAGCCCAGTGGTTTTGCTGGAAAGGTAATTAATTTAATCAACATCGCTAATTCACATAGAGCTGTAACAACACTTGCACTCCCCACCTCCGCCAGCTCTCCCCTGCTTCTGGCCAGCACTAAGGTAACTGCTAGGAAGTGTCACTTGCAAAATCCTTGCTCCTCTACAACATGGACATTAGAATAACTGGGACAGCAGACCCAGGAGCACATCCAACAACAGTAATTAACAATAAACAGAAATAGCAAAACAGTCCTTCTGCAGGGCTGAGTGGGGAAAAGCCATCGGGTAGGTGAAATGATTCCCAGAAAGTTTAATGGGACTCACATCAGTCCCAATACAAAAAACATCCAGAGGCCACTGAAACAGTGACACTGACTCCCTGAGCAGCAAATGAAAAATAAAATAGTCATTTAGAGAAGGCTGTTTCCCTCTGTATTTCACCTTGAACAGCATTATCTTCACTTAAGTGAAAATAACCAATGGCACATGGCATACCAACCCATGAGTTGCTTACACATTAGTCAAATTCTCAGCATGTCTGTAACAACGAGGGTTCGCCATATCTTGCCCTCATTAAATACTTGTTTCTCCCTTCTCCCCCTTTTTTCCCCCCATGCAGCCTGAAGATTTCACAGAACATCTCTGGCATGCAAGTATACCAGTGATCAATTATTGTTTTAGAGCTTCCAGACATCCAAACATTTGCATCAAGACAAGAACACTGCAGTTTTCCTTCCGATTTCCTCACCCCCACTTGTCCCCACGTGCAGCCCATGGGAGCACCACATGCTGGTGCAGCTCCCTGGGAACAGCCACACGAGGAAACGATTTCTCAGAAATTCTCCCAACACCACCTCCCTTCTCCACATCAGCTCCTGTGTTTTCAGAGAGATTATGGCCGACTTGGGAATAGCAAAGATATGTTTGTAGGAAGAGAGTTTTTTTGGATGTCCTCAAGAGCGGAGTACGCTTCCTAATGCAAAAACAAAGCTAATTCCTTTGAGCCCTTGGGTTAACGTGATCTGCCAGGGGAAATCCCTCCAGTCTGGAGGCATACAGCCCACTGCCTTCACTGCACACATGGCAATTAGCATTAAATTGCTGTATTCTCCCTCAAGGCAAAAAGCAGGAATCCTTAAGTTTTATGCAGAAATAAACGGCCAAAGGAAGAAGACTGCTCTTCCACATGCTTCTAACAAGGGAGCAATCGGCATTTCTCCTCTCAAGTGTACCCGTATTACCCCAGAAGAAGATAGCTACTTCCTTCGCCACCATCTTCTTCATTAAGGAGCTGGAAAAGCCTGTTTGTGAAGCACTTTAATTATTACCGTTTGTCAACATCAAACCAAGCACCTAAGACGTACAGAAATGCATGCATTCCATCATCCGTTATCCTGCAGATCTCCAAAGGTTTATTCCATGTCAAACACAAAAGGATTGAGTGGGTCCTTCATTCTAAAAGGCATTTGCACAAAACCCAGATTCCATTTAAAGGGTTGATCTGCTCCTTATGTTAATTCTCCATTTGAAGCCACGGTTCCCTGGGATATCACAGCTGGTTATTACAGAAATTAATTTTGCACAACAGGCACTCAACTTGCAGCATACTGATGGGAAGCATCCAGCAGCAGCAGGAGCTTAAGACCCATCGTACGAATATTCTTTAATCTGAAGGCTGGCAAAGCGTGGAGGCCCAGGGAAGATAACAGAATCAAGATTGGCTTTTCACCATTACAAGAAGAAAAATATGGAAATGGAGGAGACTTGCATTTCTTTAATAATGAGCACTGCTCTGATGAAGCCCGAGTCTTCCTCTCTAGAAAGAAATTATCAATATGATCATGTACGCATTACTGTTAGAGACAGACAAAGCAACTAACTGACTGAAATAAAACAAAGCCTGATGCCATGTTTGCAGAGCAGACTTCACAAGACACCAGCAGTCTGCAAAAGATGACTCATGGTGTCATGGAGCAGCACCTACGCTTTGTCAGAACTTGAAAATAACTCAAGATGAGCACAAGGAAGCCTCAGTAAGATGCTTTGCCCTGCATGAAGAGTAGCAGCGCAGTGTTGTTGTGTCTGCACCCTCAGTTCTCTCAGATGGAAGTCCTTATGTGTTACAGCCAACCAGGCTTTGCTGCCATCACAAAGAGCCAAAGGGAAATGCATTTTTTATAAACACCTATTTGCAGGGAAACAAATTGCAACAGGCAAGCGACAGAGGAACACACATACCTGATGCACAGGAAGGGAACCGGAGGGTTGTAGCCTGGTGAGTGAAGAACGTAATAGGCCAGAACTGATAAAATCCCAAGCATTTGGTTGGAGAAATACAGAATACTGCACAAGTCCTTGTAGGAGAGCTCAGCTTGCCTCAGCAACCAGCTTGTTTCCAGTCAAGTACTCCCACTATCAGCCAAACCATTTGCGACATTTGCATTTCTCAGTCCATGTACTGTTCTGGGATGGGAATCTTTGAAAAAATATCCCTCCCTTCTGAATATGACGGAGGAAAAGACATGAAGACTTGGACAAATCCCACAAAATGAGAAAAAAATCATTTTTTTCCAGCTAGAAACACATCGACCCTTTACAGTTATATCGGTACCCAACAAAATACAAACAAAAATCGTATACATTATTTATATAATGTCCATGTAAATAGCATTTCCATAAAGATAAATTGGCAGCATACTCATCTATAAGATTTCTATTTTTCTTGATAACTTTGTGCATTCCCTAGAAATTATTTTACTGAAGATTTATTATAGATTGAAGCTTCATTATTTCATTGAAGATTCAAGTATGCACTTAAAAGGAAAAAAAAAAACTTGCCCCATTATAAGCTACATTACTATGCATCAATCTTCAAATTACTGCAAATAAGGAAGAAAAAAATCATAGTACACGGAAATTAAGGAGCATGTTGTTAGGACTGTGTGTGCCTTTGCTGTCTCTCATACGTGACTAAATTGGTACACACGTATGAGCTCTGAAAACAGACCGAATCCTCACATTCCATATGAATAATGCTGCTCACAATCACTGGAAGCTGCTGCTCAATGCTAGGAACTGCAGGTTGCACCAAGGCTCCTACCCTTTGTGCACACGATGCCTCAGCCACAAAGCTGCTGGGAGCTGTTCAGATCCAGCTCAGAAATGCTCCAGGAGCAATCCCCTGCCACAGCTCTGTCCCACTGCCCAAGCTATCAGGGCCTGCATCTTTCTCTACCACACGGGGTAAAAATCTCCGTGGCTGCTCTAACTCAACATTTCTATGAGCCATGCTCCTGGGCAAAGACAGGTTACAGCTCTGAGCTGCTGCTTGCATCCCCTCTCCACCCAGAGCATCACCCCCTGCTTCCAAGGAAAACCACCATAACCCTGAGGCCATGGGCAAGGTGTAAAGCAGAGAGCCAGGACGTGGGCTGCTCCACCCTCTGTCCCCCCATTAACGCACACTTTGCACAGAAACACGTCCAGGTACACAGGGGCAGAGCAGAAGGGAAAGCAGGAGAGGAAGCGTGGCTTTGAACCCAGACCTTTCAGGGCAGGACACACTGGTTGGTATTTGTAGGCATGACCATGCCACCCAACACTTCTCAACTTGCAGCTCTGCCAAGTGCCCAAATCCAAATCAACCACTTCATTTTCTGCAGAAATTAACCTCCCAACTCCATTGGGTTTAAGGCTGCTTGCAATCCATACTGTTCCACCCAACGAAGGCAATTAATATCAGGCTGCATCTCTTACATTCAGAGGTGCATGATGGAACATCCAAGAGCTCCAGGTGCTACTTGGGCAGACAGCATCTTTAATGCTCTAATTCATAATGCAGGAACACAGCAGCTCCTGCTTTTTTGAGCCTGGAAGACCAGGATTATATGTAGTTAGCCAAGACAGACATTGGCAATAGAACAATTAAAAAATAACTGAGAACATCTCCTGCTTTCTCTTCACCTGGCACACACACACTGCCATCAGTGCAAATTCAGCAGTTTGTCTCCAGTGAAGGTACACTCCTAAACATCACACTTCCAGTAATCCTTAAATTATTCACAAATCCAGCTGCTATTCATCTGTCAAATGAGCAAATAAAAGTCCATTTTGAGAAAGCAGAGGCTCTTACGCTGGCTTCCAGGGGCAGCTATGGATGAAGCACAGCACAGAGCTCCCCACGCCCCGGCTCAGGTTTCTCATCTCCACTGTGCAGGGCGAAGTGCTGAGCTCCCATCCACACAGAGCTGCACTGCATCCATTGCAGGACTGCACAGTGATCAATTCTTTGTCTTCAAGGAGACTCTGATGGTTCGGCTCCTGCTGAAGGCAGTCATTAAGGTGCCTCATCCTGCTAAGTATTTCCCAATCTCATCTCCTGAAATATTACACTCATTCCACAAAGGCCCCCTTAAATCTTATTTCCTCGATGACGCTGCAACATGCATAAACAAAGCACGTAATTAAAACTTAATGACACTGCCATAAGAGAGAGCTTCCAGCCTTCACCTGTTACCAGAAAACAGAGCACCACTTAATAAGAATACATCATTATGAGTTGTACAGCAAGGAACTTGATGAGCTTGCCCAGAGATTTGTCATCAACAGAGCTCACACTGGGCTCTGAAGAAGGGAAGCCCCCCAGTGCTGCCCTCATGCCACATCCCAGCTCCCACCACCCCAAAGCAGCCAGTCCTTGTCACAAACTTGCCTTGGCTTTGCTGCCTGGGCAGCTTCCAAGCCTCCAACAGAACCTGGTTTGTGCTAGGAAGGCTTAGCTCTGTGCAGAAACACAGTAGCACTCGTTGCTGAAGAAACCCCCAGAGCCAAAAAAAAGTCTCCAAACTCTCAGTGAAATAGTTGAAGTTAACAGAAAACAAGAGCTAAGTCCAAGCCACTATTTCCATTCTTATAATGCGACCCAAATACCAACAGCTATCCCCACAAACACACCCCCAGAACAACCCTGTACCTTTAGCAGGGCTGACTACAAAAGCCTAAAGCAGGAGCACTCCCCGCACACAGAGAGCCCTCCTGCCCTCCCGCCCTGACTACATGCAGAGGAGCCACACACAGGTGCACGCAGTGAACGCCCACCTCCTCCCTGCCACGCTGCACCTGGGAAGCACAGCATTAACAGCATCATGGCAATTACAAAGCCCGGGGGATGATGGCTGTGTGAGGTGCCTCCTGGTGCACGGAGCAGGGCTGGCTTCGCTGCCCAGCGCTTGGAAAGCACCTGGTCCTGCTTCCCTGCTCCAGTGTTCAAAGGACGTGGTCATCATCATCCTATGTCATTTTTCATCTTAAGGTGAACAAAAATCAACATCCAAAATGCCTGTAGCTTCCAAACTGCCAAATCCACGCAGTATTTGTGCAGGTGATTAATCATTAGCAAACAACTTGTTAATTAAGGTTGCTGATTAAAAGATGTAAACATCAAAGCTGCACCTGCTTTCTAAATTGATCTCCGTTAAAGTGTAAATATTTTATCTATACAAGATGGGAAAATAGAATGTCACCGCTGTTTAATCTGTACCATTCATTACAGATTTATATTAACCTTTAGAAAAGCAGCGACTAAATCCCTGCGTTCAGAATGAACCACTGCTGAGAACCAGACCCAAGTCAATTGCAAACGAAAGGATGGTGCTCTAGGAAAGGGCAGCAGGTTACTGTTATTGCTACACGGTGGCAAGAACAATCCTAAAGAAGGAAGGCTGAACTGGGGCTCTGTCGTTATATTGGCATGCAGATACAATTCGAGTTGAAACCTTCAATGTAAATACCAGCGTCAGCTGTTAGCATGTGGGGAAGACATTTGCTCCAACTCCCAGGAGATCCCTTTAGACCACCCCAAAGCAGGAATGCCTCCATCCAACCGCGGCCAGCTCAGCTTGAAACCTTCATAGCAACGGGATGTGAAAGTGCACAAAAAAACGACGGCTTAAAGCCAGGGGTCGTGCTGAAATGAGTTAAGTACAAGCATATGGGTATGTTTTACCCCTTGTTCTAACAGCTCACCATTAAACTGATTCCCAAAATAACCAAAGGAAATCAGGGAGTGAGGGAGAGGGCGAGGAATATCTGCCAAACACTGAAACAAAGCAGGTTATTCTCAGCTTGTCAGTATTCCTAGCAATTAAGTCAAAATTTAACTGTAGGGATTAGGACATCTTTTGAAACCAAACAGGAACCATAATTTATATCCACTATAAAACTACACTGTCAGCAAGAGGCAGGGAGGAAGTTGATAAAAATGATTTCACACACAATTTCCAGATTTCATGTGCAAGGGAAACAGATACACGAAGCTCAGCATCGGGAACGCATCTCGTGCTTTGGCTGTAATTATTTCCCTCTGTGATATCATGTTACTGGACAAACGTGAAGGATGGAGAGACTGCAGTTCAATGCGTGCTCAGGAGCTGGCAAAACAAAGCAGTGTTAAGGACCAGCACAAGTTTACAGAATTTCTGGATCCGACATGGTTCTGATGCAATGCTTCAGTACTCATAAAAGTGAAGAGATGCAGAAAGGAGATAGCAGTGCATAATTATAATGTCAGAGGGTAAAAAATGCCTGAAAACACAGGCTAAAATGAGTATTATTGCCGAGTGCATTATCTTCTAAACCCAAAATGACAATAGTTTTACTGCATAATTGCACTTTTATTGTTTTATTGCACTCATTAGGAAGAGCAGCCTTTCTCTCTTTATTCCTTTCTGACTACTTGTCTCCATTCCTCCTGGCTGCTGGCCTAAATCCCTTACCCCAGCCTATCTGCAGAACAGCCGGCAGTGCTCCGGAGGTAGCTGGCTGGTCCCAGGGTCACTTCCCATATCCAGATGCTGAGCCCCATCCGGAGATGGCTCCCCAGGCCCTGCAAGGGACCCCAGCGCTGATGTCCACTGCTGTGGTTGGCACAGGGAGGTTCATGCAGTGCCAGGAGGAAGGAAATGGCTCCTGTCACCAAGGAGTGGAAAGGCTGTGGTGAGGAGACCACCCCACGTGTGCATGTGGACTTTCACCTCTTGAAAGTCTGTGCTTCCTTGGCACCACAAGCATCAAAGCCCAGGCATGCTAAGGGCTGTTCCATCTCCAAATGTCCCTAAATCGAGCTGTAGATGTCCCTGTTCATTGCAGGGGAGTTGGACTAGATGATCTCTAAAGGTCCCTTCCGACTCTAAGGATTCTACCGTTCTATGATAAATCCTGTGGGTTGGGGCTCAATTTCTGACTTTCTTCTTCAAAGGCCAAGAAGGGCAACAGCCTCCTGGCTTGCATCAGAAATGCTGCAGCCAGCAGAGCAGGCAGTGATTGCCCCCTGCACTCAGCCCTGGTGAGGCTGCACCTCAGTGCTGTGAACGACAGAATTGTAGAATCACAGATCACAGAATCATAGAACCATCGTGGCTGGAACAGACCCTTCAGATCACCAAGCCCAACCACCAGCCCAACACCACCAAGCCCACCACAGAACAGTGTCCCTAGGATTCCAGCCTCCAGCCTGGCTGTCAGCAAGCTGGGATTCCAGATCCAGTATGGATGGTCACATACCGACCTGGCAGGAATTCCTGCAGGCACTGATAACTGGAGCTGCAGCGCACGGACAGAAGTGTTTGCAGCAGCTGCTCACAATAAGAAAGGCTGTCACTTAGCTAAGCATCATTTTAAACGGGATCCAGGACCAAATCCGGGTGCACTAACAAACAAATTGACATTAAGTGCACGGCTGCACTTGTTCCGCTAGTCTCGAGGGCTAGGCTTGCTAGAGCGGATACAAAACCCAGATTGTCTGTCTGGGGCCAGTTACACGAGGCACAGCCGGGCACCTCGGCGTGGGTCGCGCTGACTCCAACTGCTCTGTTTACCTCCAGGAGTGGAGAGCTCATAAAGCGAGATGCTCAGGCTGCCCGCTCCCCAAGGCAAAGCATGACCTGCTTTTAGAAAGGTCTCCACACCCACAGTGTTTTATAAACCATTTCTCATAAAAGACGGCGGAGTTAAATGCTCGATGAGCTCCAGGCTCTTGTGTCACATTAAGTGGTGAAGAATGAGGGCAAGGATAAACTGCTCTTTACTGTGGGAGCTGGCGATAAGATATTGGGGTTGAGGCACATTGAAACTAACAATATTAGATGTTTTGTGTAGAGTCAGGTGCAAAGATGAACTTGGTTGGGCAAGGCTAGAGCAAAGAAAGTGCAACCCAAGAGCTCAATTAGGTTTTTCACACTTTAAAAGTGGCACCAGGTTTTTCAAGTGGCATCTAGAAAAGAACATTGGAGCAGTTCATTATAGCTACTAGTGAATTAATGGATCAGAAATTATAATAACAGCAGCAGCTGAAGAGTAACGGTCATGGTTTGCATTGCTTTCTAATACTTTAATTTCTGCAGCACGTGGCTTTACTTCCAGGTGTTCACATGCTGTGGTATTACATTGTCAGCCAGTGCTCCCTCTGTTCTGCTGCAGCACCTCACCAACAAGCCTGGCCAGAGCTCCATCCATGGCCAACTTCACCAGCAAGAGGAGCCGCTCACCCTGAGCAGATGTCAACGTGATTTAGCCTCAGCCCTTAACACAACCAATCCCAGATTTGGGAATCCTAGAAATAAAAAATAAGTTCTGACCCAGCGTTGCTCTCCCAAGAGCAGATCCTCGGCTGCTGTAAATCAGCATCCCTCTGCAGCCACCCAGGGCAGCATGACAGCCACGCAGGGACATGGCTCTGCACGGGTCAGCTCCACATACAGAGGGTTTGAGTCCTGGATTGATTTATATTTCGATATTTACTCCTCAATTATTTTATGTCTTAATTGTTTACTCTGTTAGATTTATTCAGATGTGGAGATATTTACAAGGAGAAGGTGTGGATAGCCTGGTGCTAACAGCTGACTGGCACCAAGGGACTGTGAGGCCCTGATATAAGGTTGAGAAGCACTTAATATTAACACACATTAACAGGAAAATGCGGAAACAAACAAAGACAATTCCCATGCCCTAGTAAAACATAACCTCTAGAAAGAAGGCTTGTTAGTAAAACACAGTAAAATCTGTGAAATGTTGTACAGGACTACTGAGAAGTCAGGCTGCCAGAGGGCACCTGCACAGGATGGGGCTGCAAGTCCAGCCCTTGTCTGCTGTGCTCTCCCCACATCAGCTCATAGGCACACTAATAGCTGTCAACACAGCAGTAGCACTTCAAAACCATTCAATTCTTGGAAAATACTGCCCTGTATATCTGAGAGGTTGATACTGACACTTAAACCTTCTCATCCCAGGGCCCCCAGCTGCTCTGCGGGCTAGCTGGCTGCTGTCATTGCCCTGTTGCAGATGGGGAGGCAGAAGCAGCCACACCAAGATGCTCCAGAGACACAACAGGGGCAGCAGGAAGGATGTGCTGCCTCCCAGCCAGGATGCTGTGCCCTGATGGAGTCGGTCTGGCAATACAACACTTCAAAGGAGCCGCGCCAGCATGCTTGAGAGTAGGGAAGTTGATATTAAGGACACCAGCCAGAAAGCAGCAATACATTATTCAAACTGTTTCTTGAGCATTCACATCTCTACTAGATGCCAGGGCAGCTGTCCAGATTTTATTCAAGTTCTCCTTGATCCACCTTTGTAAAGGCCAGTTCCTTGGTCAACTCTAAGACATGTCACTGGAACACACCGAAGGTTTCAGCAACCCAAACCACACAACGTCTCACCTCTGGAGACAAGATCTGAATTTTGAAGAAGGTCGCATCCCCTGCCCCTCCCTCCTCTCTGCTGCTCCTTGCTTATTTGCCTTCCCCATCAGCTCTCGGGGGGTGCGAGTCCAAGCCTGCAGTGACGGCCAGCATGGGGCTTGTCCCCATGCTTCCCCAGCACCAAGACATTGCACCCATCTCTCCTAGAGAAACGTGGAAATACAACAGGAGCTGTCAGGGAGGCATGCAGTGTGCTGGAAACGGCATGCATCTTCCCTAAGAACTCAATTATTCATTAAGAACTGTTTTGGACTTTGATCAAGGCCAGTAATTCGGATTTGATAGCCCAAAGCCCACAGGAAACACGGGCAGGCTGAACTGCAAGGCTGCGTCAAACCCCGATGCCTCCAGCAGCTAATTGGAAATAATAGCATTTTTGTGATGACGCTGATACGTTCAAAGCTTTCCAGCTGGGTGTGAAAGAAGTCAAAATGAAAGCGAAATCAAGCAGCTTGTTAAAAACCAGCAATGAAAAAGACTGCAGATGGGAAGTAAGCCGTCGCAATCTGATCCAGGCGGTAAGCCTGCTTTTTGGGATCGCAGCTATTGTTACGAGATTTCGGCAGCACGTGCTCAGCAAATCCTTTTACTCCCTTTGTTTGAACACGGCATTGAGCTCAAGCCGAATGCTGCCGTGCCCCTGGCACTGTTCCCCTCTTTTTCTCAGGGTTACAGGAGCTGCATGAGGGCAAATCCTGCCAGGAGTCAGCTTTGTCAGCAGAGACATTGGAATTTTCACATCTGAAAGGAGAACCTAACCCAAATCGTTATACGCAGCCCCGATGCATGTCATATACTACAATATTAATCTATACCATGTGTATGTTATACTCCCATATAGATCTACATTCGTGTATAATAAATCATTCGCTACAAAGCTGGAAGTATTTAAAATTACAGACACTGCGCCTAAAGCTAACTGCTGTTAGGTTAGCCAGCAAAGTGAGCAAGCACCAGGCTGGATAAAGGCACACTGGGACACTATGGGTCTGTGACTCTATGGAGAGCAGAGGCTCTGCTGCCCATGCTCCAGCACCTACAGTCAAACTAATCATTAACTGCAACCAATTATTGATGGGGACACTATCGATGGGGTCAGAAGGGAAAGGGCACTGCCTACAGCCCTGGCCTGCTGGTGAAACTCTTGCGAAACATCCTACCAGGGAACTTCATCTTTACCACTTCATCTGCAGCAATTGGCCAAAACTGGCAGAATGTAGCACATTGCTAGAAATAAATCCACCGGGTCCTGCAGGGGACCCAGGGAGCAGCACCGGCAGCTTCCTGAATGCCCAGCACCACCGGGGGATGGAGGAGCCCAAATGTTTGTCTCAGCCTGGGTGTGCCACCAGATGAACCTGCAGTGCCCACATATGTGATCCTCAGGAACATGCAGATAGCTTCCACGCACCGTCAGCCATGTTCCTGACTGCAGCTGAGCAACCTCCAGCCAAAATGTGCTTCTGGGTCTCCTTCCAAGAGCACATGCATAAGTGAAGAACTTAAGCTCAGCATAGAAGAGTCAGAGATAAACAAACAGATCACATCAGCGGCATTTTGTTGCTTTCTTGCCACTGCAATAAAAGCAGCATTAAGGCTCTCCCACGAGCAGGCTCTCCAGACACAGCACGTTCTATCCCCAGAGGCACATTGTGGTGCCCCTGATGAACACCATGGCCCTGCAGCAGCAGCAGGCGAGCAGCACATGCCCAGCCCTCCCTGACAGTGCCTCAGATTTCAGTCGGAATTGCTGGTGCTGGGTTATTGGGATACAGCTCTGGCTACTGATGAACCGTGCCCAACAGTCATAGAATCATGGAATCATCGAATCATGGAGTCATGTTAAAGCCCTCTGAGATCCCCCAGCCCAGCCCAGCCCCATCCATCCCACCATGCCCACTGAGCCATGGCCCTCAGAGCCACATCTCCACAGCTCTGGAACACCTCCAGGGACGGTGACCCCACCACTCCCTGGGCAGCTGGGCCAGTGCCTGGCCACTCTTTGGAGAAGGAATTGTTCCTGATATCCAACCTGAATGCAAACAGCCACAGCACTGCTGCTCAGCCAGCGCAGCCGCTCCAGATGTGAACTGTTAAACACAGGGATGGAGAATCTGTTTTGTTCTTTAGATAATCTTCAAATAAAGCCTGGATTTGGCTGAGAGAGCTCTCCCTTTGTAGTATAGGCTCCTAATTTGTAGACAAACCCCTTTCTGAGGGATGCTCAGCAGCTTATTGCTGAATCTGCCCACACACCCATTTGCAGCTCTGGCTGACCTGCCAGCAGAGAGCAGTGGGAGGGAGAGGGCAGGGAGCAGTCATCTGCCCTCCTCCTGAACATCACACAGAGGGACTGTGGGGAGAAAGGGAAAAGTATGCAGAGAGGGAGGGGAAAATAAATCTCTCCACAAGAAATGTTTCATTAGAAAGGGGATGAGCTGCGTTCCACCAGGATCCCAACCCTCACCGCTGTGCACTGAGCCACCCTAATACACTTTATGTTTTATTTGATAGCAAACTGATGCACAAGGAACCTTAAAATCCATTCTCATTTCCAAGCAACTCATTTGCACCACCAACTCTGTTCCTGAGCTAAATTCTGGGATGGCTGAAGCCCAGCAATCGCTGTCCCTGAGCTATGCAGATGTGACAAAGCACAGCAGCATTTGCCCCAGAAATTTGCCCCTTATTTTTCCTACGAAAAACTCTGAATTGGTCTATTTCTGAGGCCTTGTTAAACAGAGTCACTCTCTGCTCTCCTCATCAATGTTTGAGACAACTTTAGCATGATTACAGGTTGTAAATTTGGGCAGTACAAGAAGGTGAGAGCTGCCCACAGTGCAGGGAGAACGCTCCCATCTCCAAGGAACAGCCAGGCTGGCGATGGGCTCCTCCTGACCTGGAACCACAACACCCAGCAGTGCCTGGACAAAAAGGAAGCTCTGCTGTTGCTGGTGATAACCAATTCTTTTGCAAAGTAGTGCATTTTAAGTGGGTAGCACAGCCTACAAATATATTTTACGTTTTATTACACAACTGGATACACAGATGCTGCTTTACCTGCAGCTTCTCAATCCCTTCTTGTTTAGATTCTACTGATGAAATTCCATTAAGATTAACAGCAAATTTTATAAAAAGAATTAAATTTTAGGGCCTTAATAACTGCGATAAAATTAAAAGACACAGATGCAGCTTTCTTTATGCCAAGGACTGCAGCCAAGCTTGATTACAAAGTTCCTCAATAATAAATCATCATTTCCTCCTGGTATTTAAAGCAACAGGGAGTAAGTGAGAAAATCTGGTTATTATTCTGTTACCTTATGTTACTGTGCCTGTGGAGCAAATGAACACACAGCTTTTGGCGGTGATCTCTCCTAGGAATGGTTTTTCACCAGGTTAGTCTTGCTATAACCACTTGTATTGTTACAGTGAGTTATGGAGGCACTAGGATGTGCATCATCTGCCCACGGAGTGAGATTTATTCTGCATCCTTTATGCTCCCCACGGCCCAGAAACTTGCTGCACATACTGAACAAGTCCTGGGGTGTTAACACAAATCCTTCTGGAACTTGTTTTGGAGTGCAATTATTACTCAAAGCAGCAGTTGTACAATCAACACAGCCGCAGTCCCACTGAGAAGATTGAGCGATGTACTTCTGAGGTGCTCAGCAGAGCATGGTGGGCAACGTCCTCGCAGGGTTTAACTCCACAGTAACACACCCAGGCACTGACACAGGTGCATCACTTTTTCCTGATTGAAGGCATTACTTTTTTTCTCCAAACAACTCATGAATCTCCCATAGGCCAAGCCGGAGCCGCTGTCAGTAATGGTGTCAGAGTACCCGAGATCAGTCCTGGCCATGCAGTCGTTTTCTCAAGGAACGTTTAGACCTCTGCGAGTTATTATTGAGTTTGGGCTGCAGCGGTGATTGCTGATTGCTGCAATGAGTATTTGGAATTTAACAACCACATTCCATATTCCATGTCATACAACAGCCTAAGACAAAATACTGCACCCATATTCTCTGGTTTGCAAAATCCAGCGAACTTGCACCATCTCTGCAGCTCTCCACACCAAGAAATTCATTACAGAAAGCCTTATGAAACGCAGTCGGAGGCATTTGGGTGCCTCGTGCTCATCAGAAGTTAACCCCACAGCTAATTGGGGAATCACAACTCGCCTCTCTGATTGCTCTCGGTAGGACCTCACAGCCCCGGGAACATCCATTCCCATCACGTTGATGGCACTCAGTCTTTTAATCAAGGCTCACAGTTTGCACAGACTGCAGTGCTAGCTGTCTGTTACAAATAGCTCACTGCCAAACAAAACAGAGAGTTTCTGCGATATTTATTTTAAGGCTTAATGAAATTAACACCGCTGCATTAACAGAGGCTGTTTCCTGTCCCTTCCTTTACGACCGCTCCATGTCTGGAATCAATTCCATTAAGATCGAGGAGAAAGTTGCCCTGGGTTCCTGAGTTTTTTACAAATGTCAATACTGATTTTATAGCTTGTAATCTCAATTGCTGTAACAAAAGAAAGCTAATTTACTGCAACAGCAGAGGAACAAGCATCTGTAAATCAGCCCTGGGCATGCCAGCTCACAGCAGCCCTAGTCAGAAGGACAAACACTCACTGATAGAACTACTTTTGATTTGGGTAATGCAGGTTGGAGCTGCCTGGCCGCGCATGTGGCTGGGTCCCTGCCCACGCACCAGGAACCCCAAAAATCAGTTCTTCATCATGAGATATTTGAGCAAAATGGGTGGGTTTGAGACAGGTCAAGGCACTGTAAACTGAAGGATGTGCTCTGTTTAAAAATATATTCATCATATATAAATATATGGCAACCCTGTCCACGGTAGGGGGGCTGGAACTGGATGATCTTTAAGGTCCCTTCCAACCCAAGGCATTCTATAATACACTATATTTAAAAGCACATAGTCCTTGCATCATGCTGTTGACTTAATATCCCATGCAGCTTACACTTCTTGAAATAACCTGTGCTTTATCTCTCAGGTACACAAACTGCACTTTGGCATACTCCTTACGAAATTCTGCTTGGGAAATGACCCTGAGCAGATTTTAAAAATGTAAAAGATTACCTGAATAAAAATTATCTCACAAATGTGTGAGGTAATGCATTCCTAGATATAAAGCATGAATGTTAATCCTGCAGAAATGAAAGAGTGGGAAGCGTTATCAAAAAGGTGGTTATTAGTCTTTATCTATCTCCTTTAGCATTGTAAACAGTCTCATTGTCTCCTGAGCCAAACTAATTGCAATGGGAAAATTGTTGCCATGGATGCCACCAAGGTATGTGGATTGCTGCATGCTTTTTTTCCCCCCAATCTGTTTCGATGGATCTTTGCACAATATGAGTGGAAGCACAAGTGGAATTCAGATAAAAACGAGCACTTGGATGACAGAGCAGGCGACATCACTTCGCAAATGTACAAAAGCAGAGCACAACCATTTCACATCACTACCAGAGAGAGATAACATTCATGCCACAGTGCCAGCAGGCAGGGGCAGGACGGGCACCATGCTCAGCCTGACCTAGGTGCAGGAGCAGGGGGAGAGTCAGGGCAGAAGGCAGAAGACTGAGAAAGATGGAGAAAACGGCATCGGCACCACTCTGCTCACCATTTCCTAGGACCTTCCACATAGCCTCAGCCCTCTTTTGCAGGCTCCAGAAGCAAAAGGGCTTTCAGCGTGTGTGCACCAAGAGATACAAGAGGCTTGGCCTCACTACAGAAGGGTTCTTAATCCACTGGAGCTGAACCTGGTGGCTGCCAGGGCCATCAATTACATGACACCGGCAGAGCGCTTTGAGGGTGCTATGCTGTGCAAAGCAGCCCTCAGGAAGCCATGCCATACCTACACATGGTATCAACACAGCACACTACTCAGCGTTGTTGCACAAGCATCAGGGCTAACATCCATCAAATTCCAACAATACCAACAAATCACTGTCTCACATTGAAAATGGTCATAGAAGTTTCTATTGTTCTGGGCTTCTATTTATTTATATAAAAACATAAAGGACTCAGCAAAATGCAATTTTAACCAGTGAGATGGTTTTTAAGTCATTTCAGGTAAAGAACAGAGTTCCATCTTAGCTGTCATCAGAAATACCAGAAGTGGTTTTTTTTTTGTTTTTTGGTTTTTTTTTGTTTTTTTGTTTTTTTTTTAAAAAAACACTTTTTAATGTACTTCTTTCAAGAAACACTATGGCACTGCCATTTATTTCAGGCAAGAGAAGAAAGAGAGCAGCAGGGCTTGTTGGTGCCACCAGCACTGCTGCATGCTCCCACCAAAGCCATGTCCTTGCACGCAGATTTTGTTTTTTCCCCAGATATTTCAGTACAAATTTTCATTGCATAAAAAATAAAATAGCAAGCGTCTCAAAGTAGGCATGCAAGATACATCGCTGTTGGCAAAACAGGACAGCCAAGATCTGGTTTGAATGCCTGAAGGAACAAGGAATTCTCACCTACTTTGCAGTAAAGGTGCAGAGAGCCATACTGATGAGCTGATGAGCTGCAAGAGCATTGCTTCTGTTACCTGCAGCTATTAAGGAGAATTTGCTTGTTTTCACATGGTGCAGGTAATTACAAAAACACAAATCTAAACAAGTAACGAGTTTGGTTTCAACTAGAAAAGAAATCAGGTAACACTTAAAAGTCCTAAAAACAAACACACAAAAAAAGCACATTATAGGTAACAGTCTATTCCAAGAAACATTTGACTAGGATGTTACCGTCTTCGCTTTCATGTGCAGTTCTTCACACAGCTCCACAGCAAGGTCAGAAGCCCACAAGTAAGCTGATTTCCTTTGCCACCCACATGAGCCAAGCTCACAATTCCCATGGTCCACACAAATCACTGCACCAGATCAGTGCCTGCAGGAAGGAGCACTCCTCTGCTGCAACAACTGCTCCAGGAGAAACACTTTGCAATCACCCACTGGAGCGCAGCCATCCTCAGGGGCTGGCAAAATGGGGGAAATGCATGGAATTCTGCACCAGGAGCTGAGGCCTCAGAAACGCTGTGGGTGGATGGCAGCCCCACAACCACCACACATTTCTTCACCCTTGCAGTTGATCAATTTGCCTTATTTTAGCCACTGAAACACCTTGATAGTTCCTCTGTGTCTCTCTTCTAACTTACTTAAAGAAGCTAAACTAAAAATTTAACCTCCATTACGAGGTACATGAACTCTTCAGAGACAACAGTGCTAAGAAATGTCAACCTAATGTGTGCTTTCTCCATGCAAACCCAATGCAGGCACTAAGCTGCTGTCCTCAGACTGAACCATTCTCCCCCAAAACCATAGCAGCTCCTCACTTGGAGATGCATACCTATAGTTCATATAATTTTGCAATGCAGGTGAATATCTCACTCGTAAAGAGTTGCTCCCCAGGTGTGAGGATTGACCCCATCTCACACAATCATGCCAGCAGGGACTGCAAACTTCCACATATAAACACTGCAGCATCAGCTGCTTTCCCTGTTCTTTTTCTCCTTGAAAAACCCTTCCCAAGTCCACGGTAACACAAGATAGCAAGCAGAGACTCATTATGCGGTACACTTGAGCATCACGCCTCTATTAAAGCCCTTCCATCTTTTGTCTCTTGTCCATCCTGAACGGCCTCATGTCGCACCAGGCTGGGTATGAGGAGAAATTCCTTCTCCAAAGAGCAGCCAGGCACTGGCACAGCTGCCCAGGGAGTGGTGGGGTCACCGTCCCTGGAGGTGTTCCAGAGTCCTGGAGATGTGGCACTGAGGGCCACGGCTGGCTGGGCTGGGGGATCTCAGAGGGCTTTTCCAACCTGAGTAATTCCATGATCCTCTGCTCTTCCTTTGGTCACTTGGTTCAATTTTTCTTGGCCTTCCCTCTCCTCTCCCACTGAGGAAGGTCACAGCACTGGCCACACACAGGGATGATGAGATCAGAGGCTCTGTGCAGATTTCCAAAGCCAGCATTGCACTTACTGTATGTGCGAGGCTGTGAATAATTCACTGCTCAGGATATTATAGCACAGTTTTTGTAGGTCATGGTTTTCAGTGACAGACGTTTAGCACACACCAACTGTTTTGAATTGCTACACAGAGGGAAATTTAATCCAAATCTGTGAATTATTTGGAGAAGCTAAAAATAAACCCCGAAAATCCCCAGTGAATGTTACGCGTGCTCACCAAAGCACAGACAATTTCACACACTGCGTAACACAGGCATAGCAAATCATCTACAAATGCTGAAGCCATTTCCACCTTGTCCAAGAGGAGGACACAGTGTGGAATGACCACAGCTGAAAGATCACATTTCAATCCGAAGTGGGGTTTCATTAAAAAACAAAAAGGTACAGCACAGATGAGCATGACTGCACTACTCTGCCACTCTTCCAGTTCCATGGGCTCGAAATACCCTTTGCTTGCCCTGAGCTTCCAGATAGTTGGGTTTTGAAAGACGTCTTCCACTACAGAGAGCATCTGACCATGCTCAGACATAAAGGTGTAAGGCTCAGCATAAGGGGTGGTTCAATGGTTTCAAATGCAGCTACCACCCGTGTAACACCCCCTGGGTCGTGCTATAGAAGGGTCCGAGCACTCTGCAGTGTGTTCCAAGACAAGCAGAGAGACAAGTACCCTACAGAGTGCTATCAACTCCATCACTTGCTGGCTAGTCCTGCTAAACTCCAAAATGTACCTTAAAAGAAAGATCTTCTGAAATAAGTGAACCAGGCTTTAAAATGTATTTTTACTTGAAATATTTCAAATTAGTGAGCGTTAAGAGCCTTGAACCAGGAGCAGCAGTTTGTTGTCCTCCCACCCATGACATCTGCACCTGGAAAAGGACAGAACATTCTGACTGCTCTGGATAACAAGCATAAAAACTTGGTGTGAGTTTTCACAGACTTTGCATGAATTAATAAACATGTATTTTCACACATTCTAATCTGAGCTGCCAGTCATAAAATACCTGCTGTGACTATGGACGCTTTTATCCACATCATTTAAGAGAAACTCCTTTGGCAGACACATCGCCATGGGCGGCCCACACGGCACAGCGTGCAGCCTGGCTGCCAGCTGAATGGTGGAGGCTGCAGGCAGGAGCCTGCAGATGAGACAAATGATGGCAACACCTTGCGCAGTGGGGCTGATGCAAGAGACGGGTAGCATTCCTTCCCTGCCAGCACTCCATGCAGCAATGCTCCATGCCCAGACGTTTTAAAGCAAAAACCCAGCATGCTCTTTTGACATCACAGCAATTTACCCTCCCATACTGCTGCTTCTTAAACCAGGCTCCTTTTGATACCTCATTTCATGATGATACTAATCCAGTCCACTAATCCCCGTGCTTTTTATTACAGTTCAAGAAAGAACAAAGTAGCACATAATAAAGGGCAAACACAAAGGATTGGTCTAAAAGGGAATTGGGCACATTGGGCTACAGCAGCTTCTGCTGACCAGGACTTTGCTGCCACTCATGCTTTGCTGAAGGGTGACGGTGGGAATCCAAAAGCCCCTGAAAAGCAGGAAGCGAAGGCTCACACCTAGTTCACGCACCACTAGGAAGATAGCAGGTTAGATATTAGGAACAATTCCTTCTCCAAAGAGCAGCCAGGCACTGGCACAGCTGCCCAGGGAGTGGTGGGGTCACCGTCCCTGGAGGTGTTCCAGAGCCGTGGAGATGTGGCACTGAGGGCCATGGCTCAGTAGGCACGGTGGGATGGGCTGGGGGATCTCAGAGGGCTTTTCCCACCTGAATGCTTCTATGATGTGGACAGTACAAGAAGAATAGGGCATGACACCCAAAAGCAGCAGGCAAGGCGCTGTGCTGGTAACATCCTATGGTAGCTCTTCCATGAGGAGCTGCATCAGACACTGCACACACAAAAAATATTAAAATAAACACCAAGTCTTCCAAAGCCACCCACAATACATGTATCAGAGATTCATTCCATTTCATATAGCCAAGGATGAGATTTAATTGCCAGTTTAAGGAAATTGCTTTACATGCACCAGCTGATGAGAATTGCACTCAACTTCCCACAACTAAGAACCACAGCCCTAACAACACAAGTGATGTGCACAGACCCAAAATTCTGAAATTCTGAACAGTTCCATACGCCAGTAGTTTTTAAAAAGGTGTTTTCCAACAGACTAACAGCAATATGGGTCAGAAAGCAGAGGTTCTTATAGTATTTAGATCTACAGATCTAAGTTTCATCACATTTCACTGCACCCTATATGAGTGGAAGACTTCAACCTCTAAAAGCATGGAAAAATACTGCAGGAAGGGTAAGCACTTTTATATACTTTGTAAAGACAAAAAAGTTAGTTATTCTGCAGTTACTCAGAGTGTGCCTCTGCCAACAAATTCTAAAATGCACAAATATATAAGATTTGTGTGTACAGAAACAGCAGAATCTTTACTCTTTGTCAATAATCTTACATTCTTAATGCAAATATTTTTGTATATTCAATAATGGCAGCACATCACTGCAATCCCTCACAGGTAAATACAACATCAAGTTGTTTATGCACAAGATTGAGATTGCTTAGAGAGAACGTAGAAAAGAGTTGTTTCTAAAATCAGATATAAAATCACATTTTCTTGGAATCCAATAAAAATGCTTAAATACCTTCTTCCCTGCAGCACTAGGAAAAAAGAATACTGCACAAATATCAGAGAGCCCAAACACTTGACTATACATAAGAATTGCCCATTTTTATCACGTATAACTTGATAAAAAAAAATCAGGGAAAAATGTTACTGGACTACCTAACTTCTTTAAACGCAATTGCTTGGTTTTCTTTCCCTATGCCCCTCTCCTCAGCCTCCAGCAGACAGTACTATTGCACCATGAAGGGCACAGCCTTGCACTGATGGGCTGCAGAGGTCTTTTGAGTGGTGACATGGAGCGGAATGGAGGAGAAACAGGCAGCAAATATCATCTCCTAAGCCTCGTTTTATCAGAAACAGAGCTAAACCAGCCATCATTTACAGGCTTTGTGGGATTAGAAGCTCAGAAATCAGGGGGATTCCTCCAGCTTGCCGTGATTCACCGGCACAGCAGCAGGGTCACCAGCCCATGAAGCAGCCTGAGAGAAGGGCACAAGGAGATGCTCTGGAGAGCAAAGCACTTGGGTCAATGTTTTATGGCACCCCATAGCGAAGCTCTTGGATCATTGCTTTATGGCACCCCACAGCAGCATCTGAAGAGGAAAAACACAAACCATTTTTACCCAAATAGAAAATCATCCTCAGATTTCTGCAACATGTCCTAAATTTAAACGCCTCATTGACAGATGCTCATGTTTCCACTGGTGCTACTGTTTAGCATAAAATACAAATTAAAAATAAAACTTGACCGAAAAAAGCACGAAGAGAACCTTGCATCCAAACCTGATCAGCACATTGACAAGAACAAACAACAATTAAGCGCTCCCCCCGCCGCCCCCCAGGCAGCTGTATGATCTGTATTGAAGCAGACAATCTGCAATCATCTCAGCTTTCTGACTTAGCGACTGCGCTGCCAAAACCCGTTAGCAGCAATCTTCGTGTAACACGGTCGGAATCCAATGCTCCACTGCATTCCATTGCACACTGCAGCCTCAGACAAATTTTACATGTTTATTGATAAGACGTTATCTTCATGGTCCTGAAGCATAGTGGCACTCTGCTCTCCTCCCAGGTGGTGACGGTAACAAAGGCTGTGGTACACAATCAGTGCTGTTGGCACCCATTGGGGCACGGATAGGATCATGCAATGGTGATAATAATTCAGAGCTCATCTTTGCATGAGACACTGAAGCAACGAGCTCTTCGCTGTGGGGTTCTGTGAGAACTTACAGCTCACAAAACTTTTTGTATGTCAAGAAGAGCACTGGTACACAAGTAGAAGCCCTAAAAGCACAACACAGTGGAGAGCAAAAAGCCCATCTGTGACTCCACAAGCCCCTGAGCCCACTAATTAGGGTCACATCACTGCCACAGCTGCTGCCCACTTCACTCTGATCCAAAACAGCTGTTTTCATGCTCCAAAGCACTAGTAAAAAATTCATTGCCACATTTCCATGCACTAGCAATGAAACAGCATTATTCCCAATGCCCATCCCATAATGCGAGGTCCTTGTGTCGTGTTTGTGTCTGATGACTTTGAACTTGCTTACAAACATTAAAAAAACATTAAATTGAAAAATTCTTCAAGAACTCTCCCATCATGGTAGTTAACTTAAGAAGATGCCTACCTACATTCATGATGACTGCAGTCTTTGGTTTGTGAGGTTTGTCCACCTGCAGCATTGGTCACCAGGAAACCCATCTCCATTGCCATCATTCACTGCCGCCGGGCTGCCCCCCAAACCCAGGGCTGGGGCTTCTCTGCAAGGGAAGATGAGCAGAAAGAGAAGCAGGGGAATCAGACACTGCTTACCTCCTGCTGGATGGAGCAAGCAATTTAATTCTTCTCATTATTCAGAACAACACCAAAAAATATTTTCAAATAGAAAAAGAAGAAAAGTATCAAAATTTGACTTGATTTTTTTTTTTTGTTGGCATTAACAAAGTTTCTTCCAACGGTCTTTCCCACTGTGCGTTAAGAAGAATGATGCTGCTGCTGAAGCGTGCCAAAAGCAAGCAGGTGTGCAGACAGCATTTGGTACTGTCAGACTGATTCTGTCATCCATCGCATGGCCACGCGGCCTGCCAGCACATTTAACACGATGGGAAGCAAAAACTTCACGGCAGTACAGGCTGAGGGGCTCTGATTTCACATCTTTGGTAGATTTACCTGAATTGGCGTAGAAAGCTCTGCAACCAATGACTTCCACATTTACTGCCGTGGTAAAACACCACTCTGGGAAGCAAATAAAATAAGACTGGCTTGTTTTTATACAACAGAATGAGGGTGGTACAGCCCACGTCCCACTAGACTGGAATTCCACTGTTCGTAATGCCATCTTATGGCAGCAGCACTCACGCCTTGCTTAGCCATGAGATCAAATTGACCTCAGAAACAAGGAAATGCATTTTCATCAGAAGCCCAACGAAGAACACTTTTCCACGTTGTGAAGCTCCATTCACCCTGATATTTCAGGCTTATGCTCACAGAAAGCAATAATGACCTGAAGAGGCAACTTCCTGGGTGACGACAACCGCACTCCTTCCTCAACGCATTGACAAGTTCCCCTGAGAAATGAACTCCAGAAGGGAAATAAGGCACATAACTCAGCACATTTACAAATAAATGAAAGTGCAGCTTTCAGGAAGATGACCAAAGAATTAGTTTGTCTTCCTGAAGGACAGGATGCACCTAGGCACTGAGTGAGCGGTGGGTCCACCGTTATTTCCAAAAACACTCTTGTAGGTTTTATTTCCTGAATTTTCCATCACTCTTGACATTTACTTAAAAGCTTTCTGTTGTTTTTCTCTCAACTGAAAAACAAACAAGCCACCTCCTTGCAGATAGGTGCCCTGAAGTGAAGAAACCACCTTCAGAAGCAGGGAAAATGTCCAGGCACTCCGACATTCCTCCTCCTACTGCTAACGTTGCTTGAGAATTAAATGTAGCTCTATTGCCCTTTAAGCTTTATCCCCCTGCTTTTATCTTTAGCTTCATTAGTGTATTTCAGAACACATTTCAGACAGGCTTCAAAGCTTTCCCACGTAGAAATAAAATTTTCAGATAGTCTGATTTTCCTCTCACTGCTTCCCCCTTCTATTCCCTGGGTGTAAAGGCTTCAAAGGTTCCCAACCGCTGGCCGAGGGGGCTGGATGCTATTAAGCAGATGTCATTACTCCCTTCAGTTTTTAACATTTCTCGAGAGATTTTTTTCCCCAACTTTAATCCTCTCTTATGACTTCAGGATTTGTTTTTTCAAGCAATAGTCCCCAGCACATTTTTATTTCTAGCACTTGCTAGTAATGAAATACGGATTATTTGCCTTAAATCCATGAATTCATCAGCTATGCAACAGTAGGATCAAGCAACAAGCATCACTGACCCATGTGCAATGGTATGATTTGTATGAAACAAAACAGGCATATGAAAACAATAGCATAGGACACAAATATTGAGCATAAAATCCCTTATTAGCTTGATCAACATTGGTAACTCGTCATGGGACTGAATTTTAACAAGGACTCTGCTAAACAGCAAAGCAAGTGAAAAAAGTCCAGTGCTTACCACGTGGGATCTGCAACACAAATCATTCACCTTGGATTGAAAACACTCATCTGTATAACTCACCCAAAGAGCAGCAAGGTACCCAAAGCCAATTTTTTTAATTGTCCTGTATGTTTGCTTTGCACTTCCCACTGCCTTCCTTATGTCCACTTCGCACACTCCATCCTTCCTAAAGCCTCCTGGTATCAGCTTCGCTCTCTCAAATTCCAGGCACCAGCGCTGGGTTTGGACACATCACTTCTCATGGTGCTTAGCACCTGGAATCTGAGCTTCCTGGAACTGACCTGAAACACTGGGATCCCACTGATTTCCAGAAGATGAACTCCTCGGGCTCTGAAGTTCTCCAGAACAACGTCAGGAAATGGACACCTCCAGGACCAGCCTGCTCCAAAGAAGTTTCAGACTCCCAGGGATGACACATTTCCATTCTTCTTATCCTGAGACATTGCACTGATAAAGAGCTCTCCAGAAACAACACTGGATTCATTCTCAGCTTTAGACTTCTTCAGGAAAAAGAAAGTTACAGACCCTTTTGTTACCTGGTTCCTTCATGGGACTAACCTGAACCCAGGCTGCTCTGCCTGAGTTTTTCCACAACAGCTGTCAGTGCAAATGGAAGCAGGGTACAACCATGATGAAATGCCAAGATAACACAGCACCCAGCATATAATAGAATCTCATCATTTATAATGCAAAATGCACTACTGGAAAATTTCAATTCATTTTTCAAGTTCCCTATAACACCTGCTTGACAGAGTCACTTGTGCTGATGTATCTAACCAGAATACACCATGGGACTCCTTGCAAGAGAAAAAAAAAAAAAAAAAAAAAACCTTACCACAACATCAAGTTCTAACTATATTTTTAATAAACAAAATCAATTCAGCCCTTGAATAAGTTATGAAGCTCTAACAGAACAACAACCTGCTCTGT
Source organism: Penelope pileata (assembly GCA_013396635.1). Classification (NCBI taxonomy): domain Eukaryota; kingdom Metazoa; phylum Chordata; class Aves; order Galliformes; family Cracidae; genus Penelope; species Penelope pileata. The sequence goes on along the minus strand of WBMW01003691.1, from coordinate 326,006 downwards.
ACCCTGGAGCATGTGCTGTGAAGCAATCAGGCTCTCCAGCAAAACAACACGGCTGGCTTCATGTAGAATACAAGTCTGCCTGTTTTTTCCCCCAATGCCCAGAGAGATTTCTTAAACTCAATATATTAGAAACCAATAGTTCTAATCTACCCAGAACCCACAGCTGTAGTTGCTAAGGCAACATTGTTTGGCAGACCCACTTGGTCACTGCTTAATGTGACAGCATTTGAAATTTTACAGGTGCACATAAACAGGATTTTTTCTCTGAAATTTTAAAAAAAAAATCTTTGAAATGTTTTTGTTTTCCTTAACAACTGCTCCTGGTTTATTAACTGAATCCCAAGACAGCTGTGCTGGAAGCTTCACTACTGTTGGCTTTAGCTGTGCAGCCTTTCAGCTTATTCCATGTGCAAGCCCTCACCCTGCTGGCCAGCATGCAGACTGCCTCCAAAAAGCAACCGCCTGCATACAGGGCACCTGGGTAATGCCTGAGATTAATTATCTGTTTATGCACAGAAAGTTTAAGTGCATCTCTAAGAACAAAAATAAAATACCCCCATATATGCAAATATACCTAATTTCCTCTATCGTTCCTCTGTAGAAGGGATGAAGATTGCACACTCTGCCTCCCCCTGGCTTCCCACAGATCCCAAAACATGGATGTACTGACATGGGGCTTTCCTATGGGGCCAGAGAGGAAGGAGGGTGAAAGGCAAACGTACTCTATCAAAACAAACGCAAATGAAAAAACACTTTAAATATTGCTATCTCTAATAAGTCCATTTAAACAAATAAAAACAAAAAGACTGTAAATAGTAAACTTGCAACTCAAGGCAACAAGCTTCAAAATTCCTTTTGAAGTCATGTTGACTGGGTGCAATCAAAAGCACCTGGGCAGATTCAGCTCTCCCACAGCCAAACACAAAAGCTTATCACTACTTAGGACAACTTACTCATCTTTTGAAGTATTCCAGATCTGGGGTTCCTGTGTTGCCTCCACGGCTCTGGGACACCTCCAGGGACAGTGACCCCACCACTCCCTGGGCAGCTGTGCCAGCGCCTGGCTGCTCTTTGGGGAAGAACTGTTCCTAACACCCAACCTGACCCTCCCCTGGCACAACATGAGGCCATCACCTCCCATGTCAGAGAAACCAGGAACTGCTGCTGCTACAACCTACAGTAACCAGTACCTTATTCCACTGTAAATTAAGAGGCTGAAGAGAGTAACCCAGGAAGGCCTCTGCTGGGCAGCGCTGGGAGAAGCCAAGGCATCTGCTTTCAGGTTGAGAAAGGCAGACCTCTCTGCAAGAGGTGAGCGGATCGTGCTGGGACAGGAAGCAGGTCAAGACTAAGTGAGATGTTTCAGCAACACCATTAACTTCAGATATCAAATGTAAGATTTAAAAATTTAATTTGACCATGGGAGAAAAATACATTGAGAAGAAATCTTTATTATACTATTTATGTATTAGGAGACTTCATTTGGGCTCTAGGTGTCACTAGAATGTCAGTTTACAGCTTTAGCTCTAACTTCAAGGTATGACTTTGGTAAGGAGCTATCTCACAAGCAGCTCAGCAGCTCCATCCTGAGAACCAACCTGGTGTGGGACTGGAAACAGCAAAAGCAGTGTCTGTTCAGCTTCAGTGCTGTTACAACCTCTGGCTGAATTTCAGCTTGTTTGTAACAAACCTTGGACACTTGAGAAGCAGCAAGCACAGGTCTCTTCTCCAGCACTGAGGAAGAGTAAGTGATTAGGAAACATCAGTAAACATACCAGAGACACCAAGTACAATCCTCAGAATACCTTTATTTCACATGCTGAGCAACGTAAAAATTGCAGAATATAATGTATTCCTTCAATACATAAACACACACAAATGCACGCAGCACTGAAGTTATACAAGCTGATTCCATTTTTAACCTCTTATTCGCAACCTAAGAACTGCAGTGGATATGTGCAAAGAATTTTTCCTTGAACCCACAATCCAAGAAAGATTGTAAGTAAAGCACAAAGGGTACTAGGATACTCCCACAATGAGAATACCATAAGACACTTACAAATGCAACCATATAGAAAAAAGGTCTTTCTGGGCTCACCCTGAGACACCTGGCATGCTGGCTCTGAGCTGGAAGCTGTTGGATTCCAGTGTCTTCTCTAACAATAGAGCATTTTGTTCAAGTTTAATGAGTGCATCATATTTTACAATAGGAAACATTTCAGCAATAATCATCACACCTAAATCTACAATGCATTTGCCCATTATAATTATGGTATCAACTGTTGGGCTTTAGCTATTACTTAAGCAGATTACTCCCTACCTTATACACATAGTAAGCTAACGATTACCACAATAATACAGATCAACATCAGTTTCTTCCATTCCTCTGGAAAAAAGAAAAATCCCCAGAAGCCACCCCAAAGGCTTCCAGCTGTTCTGGCAGCCCATAGGGGCAACTCCACAACCCATCCAATCAACACAGCTGCTTTCTGAGACCACTGACTGACTGCTGATCAAGCTGCCAGGTGAATACATCCTACCAGTGCAGTCAGCAAAAGGGGTGCCCACACACACCCTGCACAGACTAACAAGAACTCAGTATCAGCGGGGACATACCTGATTCTGCCAAACAAACTGCTCAACTTTGTCATGTTTCTTAAACAAGAGATTAGGTAAATTGTTAGTTAGGAAAACTTCTACTTCCACTGCCTCTGGGATACTGTCCACAAACATCACATGTATCCGCTCCTCTTGCGGAGTTTGGAGAAGTAGGTGGCAGTTTTTTTAAGTGAGTTTCTGTAAGTTTTACAGAACTGTTCAAGGACTGACACTCATCACTCTCACCAAGGGCACAGCATGAGTTCAACCCTCCCTATACAGAGAATTCACCCAGGCATTCATCCATTCATGTGTCTCTTCAGAACTTGCATTTTGTTTGCATTGTGCACAGTACTGTTTGCTTCTCCCTCTCAAGAAAATTTTAAAACATCATGAAAACATGTTTGAAACTGTTTTTGCACAGAACTTTAAAACACAGCATTTACTGAATGAAGACAGTAGCATATACATTAATGCAGTGGAGCTTAAAGCAGAGGACAGTTCCCTGCCTTTCCATAGCTACCTTGGGATAGCTGCTGCACCACATACACCAGTGCAGCCAGACCCCCAGCGGGGCCAGCACACCTGCCATGCATACAGACATGCCCCAACATTGCTATTTGTATCCTGATAGCTTCTCTGACCACATCTTTAATAGATATCATTTATTTATAGCTATAAAGCCAAATTTCCAATGCTTTTCTGATACAGATTGTCATCTTGTATTCACTCTAAGCCCCACAGACAACACAGGTGAAGAGGACTGGGAACTTCTCCCTCAAGACCCCAGATTTCACAGGTGGGATGACTCCTTCACATGGTGTAACAGGTAACATCTCTTGCCAAGCACTGTGCTGCCCACAGCTGAGTTTGAGCCACACAGGATGAAGCTGTGCATGCACCCTGTTTATATGGAAACCTGGCAAGGAAAGTATAAACCGGACAGTTTGCAAGATACAAGCAGCTTGCTTCAGATTCACAACAAAGCTGGCTGAAACACAGGCATTAAAGAATGTAATTTTGCATTTAAAAACAAACTCAACTACAATAATCAAGTCTTCAATGACACATGTCAACCCGTTAGGAAAGGATGCTGGTCTCAAGAACAGATGAAGATACACCAGTTGTTTGGTACGACAGAAGCCAAGTTTTAATATCCTGTCCACAAGCTGTCTCGTTTGATCACACAGTGATTAAATACACACAACTTGAACAAGGTAAAAATGCATATTGAAGCAAAATCACTGTTACAAATCAACAACTTAATCTTCCTGTATTCATGCTTTTGCATTTCCTCCTTTGGTCACAGCAGAAGTTAACATCACTTTGAGCAAATTCAGAACACGTCTTCATAAAAGGGTAACTAAGACTTAATCAAAAGGATGCAGAGTTAGAAACAAGGTATGGCTTCAAGTACCATTTGCCCAATGCTTTTGTCTCCATCTTTCAAACAGGAATGTGAAGATGTGCTTCGCATCTTTAACTCTTTTATAGTATACCTACAAAAAGCAGCTGAAAGAGTCCGGACAATGCTTACCTGCAGCAACTTGGCAGAGGTGCCCACGCTATTCTGCTCTCTTCACATGTGTTCAGGACTGTATTCAGCTCTCACTGGAGAGCTGATTGTCAACTTGATTCCTTATTTACATGGAAATTTGTAATTAAGATGCTCACACCTAAGCCCCATGAAACTAGGCATGCATTTGTTCAGCCTGGTAATAGTGTACCATATTTACAGGGTTTTAAAATAATCTGTGCATTTCACACACAACAAATGAAGCTCCCATATGTGCATCGCTCCTTACTAAGAATGAATTGACTCCACAGGCACATTTGGCTTTGGATGAAAGCCAGTGGCAGGACCAGACACAGTTTCTACCAGGCTCCATCACAACCCCACTGCAGCAGCACCATTTTGCTCAGACAGGGTTAACACAGCACGTGGGTTTTGCCTACAGAACCCCACTCCTCGCACCAAGCACCGCTCAGCTGATGCACGTTTAGAAGAAAACTACACACAGCCCACAGCAGGGAACCCACCGCTTTACGTTGTAACACTTCACCAGAGTCCCATTTCGCTCTTCCTTCCCCTTAAGCTCACAGGCAGGTTTCACATCGGAGCAGTTTCCAGCTCCTTGGGCACTTCTCTCCCCCACCCCCAGCCCAGCACGGGGCAGACGGGAGCAGCACGGCACGCCCTGAGGTGAGGCGGGCAGAGAGCGTCGAGACACAGCGTGAAACTGAGCGCTGTGGTGGCCTCCATCAAGTAACTACAACAATATTTAAAAAAAAAACAAACGCAGAGACAAGAGTTTAAGAAAAACTCCCCGGAGCCGGAGAAGCACCGCAGCCCCACACGCCAACGCCCGCACCGCCCTTTGTTCCCCAGCCCTGCGAACAGAGCGTGAGCACAGGCACTGAGGGCTGAAGCAGGAAGCGCGGCGGGGCGGTCCCAGAGCAGGAGAGCACAGCGCGGCCGCACGCAGGGCCGCAGAGCCCCGCTCCCCGCCCTCAGCCGCCGCCGGGCGCAGCCCCAGCCCTCCTTCAGGCGGCGCCAACCACCGCGCGCCGAGGCTGGGGGGAGCTGGGCCGCCTTGCCGCGCGACTTCAGCCCAGCGCATACCACCCCGCCGCAGCGTGGGGGGACGCGCAGCGAGGCCGAGTCTGTGGGCCGGCACGCACCACTCGCCGCAAGGCGGAGGGGAGCCCGGCCACACCATCCTGTTCTCCTCAGGCGCGCAGCACGGAGCGTACGCTACGCCACACCCCCTTTTTTCAGGCGATCCTGGTGCCGCCCGGCTGTCGGCGCTCCGCCCCCAGCCCACGTGAGCGCCTTCCCAGCGCCCCCCGCGCTCGGCCCCCGCCGCAGCTTCCCCCCGCGCAGCGCCGCGGCCCCGCGCCCGCTCCCGCCGCTCTCCGCCGCCGCTTTTTCTCCTCAGCTCCGCCGCGGAGCCTTCCTCCTTCTATCCGCCCTCGCCTCGCCGCCCCCGGACGCCAGGGCGGGCGGGAAGGAGCCCCCGGCGGCCACCATGTCAGGAGGGGAATCGGCGGCGGCGGCCGCCACGGCCTCCCCGCAGCCGCTGCCCTTCTCCCTGCCGAAGCCCCCTCCCCTCATGCAGCTGACGCCGGGGGACGCCGTCCGCCCCGTCGCCTCGGCCGCCGACCAATCGCCGAAGGGCGCCCGGCTGGCGGGGCGCCCCGATTGGCCGGCCGGCAAGCCAGTCAGCCTGCTGGCCCCGCTGCTCCCGCCCCGCGGGGAGCCTGAGCCGCTCATGCCCTTCGGCCCCTCCTCGCGGCAGCCGCTCCGGGGGCGCCTTCTCGGCAGGGGCGGCGGGGGGGGCGTCCGCATGCCC